>CM031238.1:599739815-600013526 GCA_018340775.1 Taxus wallichiana var. yunnanensis
TTCATTAGAAACATACTCACCCCTCCTCTATCTCGTCCTTTGGGAACTTTGATGTAGTATCCACTTTTTTTTCCACTAATGCCTCGAATCTACTCGAATGTATCATCAAAGACATCTGGATTTATTTCCACGTAAAATAAAACCCATGTCTTCCTCGGGTAATAATCAACGAATGTCATAAAATACGAACCTCCAATAGTAAGCCAAGTTCAGATAGCTCCACATAAATCTAAGTGCACACCCTCAAGTGGTTCACTTGCTCTTGTTGCTTTGCCAATCGGGAAAGATTATCTGCGGTGAGCCGTTTCCAAAAAAATACAACATTCAAGACACCCTTTCTCAAGTTTTTCAATCAATGGAAAACCTTTAAACTATATGTTTTCTCTATAATAAATTCAAACCTCCAAAATTCAAATGTCTCATACCTTTGGGATAATACACAAACCATGATTCATATTTCATAAACTGAATGAAAAATTGATTGTGTTCCTTCAAATTGCCAGACTCAATTGTATTTTCTACAACAGAGCTTAGAGGTGTGACTCACTTGATGTAGCATAGGCCTCGATTTTGCATCGACGCCAGACTCGTTACTCTCAAAGACATGACTCTTTTACCTCAGCGTAGGACTCATTTGCTTGAGCACATGACTCACAAGAAAAGGGCTTATTAGACTTAAAGTGTGACTTTTCACAAACCGAGCTATTGATTTGGCCGCATAAACATATCTCGATTTTCTTCTTTTTTTTTACAAGTTTCAATACCAAAGGAAACATCTCTATTTCTTCTCATCTTAACTTTCGTGCAATCAACTCGAGTGCTAGTGGTTTTGTCCACAATCACGTACTCATTGTCTTCCATATATACCACGTATCTTTCTTTGTACTGTAGCTTATCCAATACTCATGAGGTTATAGTTTAAACTCTCGCAGAAATGCTAAGTAAAACATGTCGCATATAATTTTGCTCCCAATCGCCTAGTTTGAGTACCAACTGTGGTATTTTTCTTTTACAGGCATACACATTTTTATTTCAAGAGTTCAATCAATCTTTAATTCAATCATCCAAACTAGAAAACAAACATGGGACATTTATCATGTGATTAATATAACTCTCAATCCAAATACCATACATCATATGGAATTTCTTTTTGAAAAATTACATTCATTAGGGGATGAAGAAATTATTTTCGGGAAATCCTCAGTGTATGCAATAAACATAGGCTTGTAGAAATAAAACTTCCAACCTGATTTTGATTTTGGCCTCTCTCCCCGACTCACATTGCTTTTTCGCAATCATAAAACATAGTGCTGCCCATACTTCGCAATAATGAAATCGAACATGACACTTTATCATTGTCTCTACTATAAATATGTTCTTTGATTTTATCCACTCTCCACATAAGTTTCTGATGAACCACTGCACGCATCCTCTCAGATGGACTTATTCCTCCGCCACTCTGGGTGGAAATTACCTCTTTCTTTTTTCTATGATTACCTATCGACTGAGATGCAAAATCCCGATCTACACTAAGCATGTGATCTATTCATCTCTTTGATCATGATTGATTAGTGACGCATTTAACTCATCAATATAAAACCCACTCATATCCTTAGTTTTTTAAATAGCAATACAACTAGAGGACTGGGCAAATTTTCAGTAGGTAAACTCTTAGCAATTTTTTTCAATAATCCTTCTATTTTTAAGAGTCTCACCATGGTATTTTATTTTATCGATTACTAAGATAACTACATAAGTAAAACATCTTACCACTTAATCTAACCCTTTTCATTGCTAAATTCTCAAAATTTCTAAGGTAAAGTAATTGTAGCTTAGTAGATTTTACTTTCTCCTTACCTTGGAGCATGCAATCTAGAGTAGGTCCACACTGGGTATTTCGTTAACTCGGTCTCTACCACTTTAAAACTTGGTACATCGTATCAGCTTAATGAATATAGAAAAGATTTTTTCCATATTTTCTTGCGTAACTTCCTTCAAAAGTATCTCTTCTCCTCATTTTTAAGAAAGTGTAGTATACGTTACAGTTACAATTATGGGATCTCTGTGGTACTCATTCTCAACGATCTCTCCCACACGCTCTAAGATCTCATTAGTCCTTTCCATGGTCAAACGCACAACACTCGTAGTTCATTCCATTAAATTTTTGCAAGTTCAGACATACTGATGTGCTTCTATAAACTTGCTACCAACTTAATAAGTTGCTGTAAAACAACCCTTTCGATAACAATTTGTGTAAACGCACGAAGTCTTATACAATGAACAATGATAAATGTAATAATAAAATAACTTTACATAAACAAAAGAATTAAACACACTAAAACCAACATTGTTGTGTGTTATCCATTAATTAAATCTTCATACTCGTGAGCTTCACTTCATTACAATCAAGTTGTGTGTAAAGTATGTGTGCTTTCATGCACCATAGAGAAATCAATTACTTATAGTTGTTATTTAAATAAAATAACTCACCTTAAACTCGTCTGCCAATCTGCTTCTAAAAATAGAGCATTCTAAATTTAAACTCCAGCTTTGAATTCCACATGTCAGTGCATGAATTAAAGCAGAATTCTTTATCTTTATTTTGCTTAATATAATTCCTAAAATTAAGACTCCACTAAAAGCCACTTGACCGCATTTAATAAGACAACTATAGTTAACTAAATTTAACTTCCTAAAAAGACATGGGGGAAATTGCGCGTTTGCTCATGCATGAATATTTCCAACATTGTTTTTCATATGACATAAGTTTGTATTCTTCTTGTAATGCCATTTCATAATGGGCAGAGATATCCTGTAATGGAAACATTTTTCTGACATCTTTTCTATCTTTGTTATGTGGACAGCATTAATTGCTTAATGTTACCCCCTGAACTTGTATCAATAAAGGGAAGAGGTAATCATGAGAATGTGACTGAGGTTATGCATGATAATACTTCTTTGAACCTCCTTTCATCTCGCAGAATTTTTACAAATTTCATGGCGTATGTATACTGCAAGCATAAAAATAAAAATAATTCTTTTCAAGACCATTTTAATTTATTTTCATACTTGCTGGGTATGTTTTTGGGTCGGTCGGTTAAGATATGGTGGATCAAAACAATATAAGTTTTACGTGTGGTATCTTTACAATAATTTATCGGGTATTTCATGAATAGTATTATGGTCACATTAAGAGACCTAAATGCAAAATTTCAGCGTTGTGTTATGCATAGTAAACATCTTAGTTTAAGGCCACCGCAACAAGTTTTCATTCGCTTTTTAGACCAACCGTATCAGAATCAAGTAACAAAATATGTTTTTCATCAAGTCCATGTTTCGTTAATTTTTTTTTCCAGTATGCTTATTGAATTATAAGTGCTTATTTGGTGTCTTCAAATGCTTATTGAATGAATTATGAGATGCTTGAGATTTTTCCTTCAAAATAGAGTAAGGATTTATTTTTGGTATGAGGATTCAATAAATTTCATATTGTAGAATGTACCGAGAGCCAATATTATAAGTAGGTGTCGCTTTGGTTCTATAAACGATAATGCATACACTTGAGCAAGGTTGCTCAAAGAGAATGTGGCTTCGAGTCCCCATATAGATAAATCTTAAGAGCTAAAGCTGAGTAGTATTTAGATGGTTAATGGTTGAAGATCAATCTAATCTCGATCAAGTAGAATTGTTGTGGCACATCTTATTCTCATATTGCATAAGGTTATATATTGTTTCATACTTGATCGGTACATTGTTTGTGTAAGCTTTGTTTCCTCGATTAAAATCAAATAAAGTGTCATTTAACTCAATTGTTTGTGTGTGTAACACCGCAAGTTAGTAAAGTTTTATTGTTTCAAACAATGCACAAATTTAAGGTTTTCCTTAAATGGATTCCTAACCACAACTACATTACTTAACCTTATATTAAATGTTCAAATTTATATCTTTTTAGCTTTTAATTATTTGATAAAGCTCGTGGTAAATTAGGCCTTACGTTAAAGGAACTTTTTAATTTTCACAATAAAGGAAGAGGAATATTTTTTGAGCTTGAGTCCCCCTATTTAAACACGTATCCATCATGAGCATGGTTAATTTTAAAACACTCTCCAAAAACTAAAAATTTACGCGCTTAATATTCGAAATTGACTTTCAAAAAAATGGTAAATATTCAAAAATACATTTCATGGCAAAGGCGATTTGATATGCCACAAATTTGTGGGGCTTCAAAATACTATTAGACATGAGCTGGATGACCATCCAACAAGATCGCTTTGCATTAGGCGGGTGACTAACAAGGCACTACATTAAATGGTTGTCTCCTTTCTCGCCTGCCTCTCCCCGGGAGCGTAAGAGATCATAAGACCCATGTAATTTGGCATGAGCCTTTTCAATCATTGAGACCCATAACTCATTAAATTTCCTACTAGTAGAAAATACTTGGATTTCTACGAGATTCACAAGCTATATAATCATCAACAACCATCAAAACCACTAGAAGAGATATTTTTCAAGATTCTCTTTGTAGACCTCACACTAGAGGTGCAAGAGAGGAGATAAATATGAGAAGTGCCACACGAATTGAAATTGTCATGAAAATATCTGGTCTCAAGCTATATTGCATTTCAAGCAAGAATGATTTCTTCTTTGAGAAGTGGACCTTCCTTCTAGCTTAGATGTTCACATGTCTTCTAGTGGCATTGTTCATGGACATGCTTACTCATCATCGTGTGTGCTTATCTTGATTTTTATGTGGGTAATATTTGGTTCATGTTATTTATCATATTTTGAAACACAGGTTTAGGAATTTTGTAATTTTTTAGAAATAAATTTCATTAGAAATACATCATTGTTGTACACTCTTATGTTATAGTAGAGTGGAATGGTCCTTGGTCTGACTCTTCACCTGAGTGGATAGATAGGATAAAGCACAAATTAAAATTCACTCCTCAGGTATTTTTTGTCTTTAATAAGGACACCATATTGCACAAGAAAGCTAATGAATCCTCATATCTCCTTTTTCTGGAAACCGGATTGGAGTAGAAGCTTTGTCTCGAGGCGATGTTGATGAGAATTCGATGTGTCTTCTCCTAGTTCGATATAGTTATCCAAATTTTAGTGTATTGATGGTTCAATGTCATCAAGGGAACAAATTTTTCATCAATAGGATCATCTCGCAATAAATTAGTTTCTGAATATGTTTGAGAAATTTCTGCATAAATAAATGTTAGATAAATATAATATTGATTAATTATATAAAAGACGTACACATGTTGGGTCGAACCCTCCTTCCCGTGACAACGGATAACATGTGAGTTGTTAAGATCGCATACATACATCGTCGATATAATATATTTTAATTCAATTCAATGGTCCATTTCCTCTGTACCCATCCCCCAATATAATTTTTTTATAAAACTGCCAACCAAACAACCCTGGAACCTTCGTAGTTTTACGTATTTTAATTCAATTCAATGGTTCATTTCTCTGTTAACATCGGTAACACAACCAAATCCGTGATGACCACACTCTCGTCGCTATGTATCTTTAGACTCTAGCTGGGGTTCGACATCGCCTCACCGTTGACATCGCTATGTATCATGTCCGAATACGCGAACCAGAAAATGCAAGGAGCATTCATTGCAGCAGTGTTTGCAATGCATGGTTTCAACATTCTTGTAAGGGGTGAAATGTCGGTTACTGTGTCCATACATTTAGGAATTACAGAGCAGTCTTTAGTGCTCATAAATATTTCTACAATTTCATATGAATTAATACTTATATATGAATTAGTTTTAAGCTCGAGGAAGTGTATGCATTAGTTTTAGTTTTTATACTTCGAAACATATGAATATGAATTAGTTTTAAGCTTGAGGAAGTGCATATATATATTTATATATATGAATACTTATATGAATGAATTTTCTCTTCAAAACAAACTCTAAAATTTTATTGGGTTCTCCTCGAGTATTTTTTACCTCTTATAACTTAGTGAATAACAAAAACAATATTTGTTGAAATAATGATAAAATGTGGCATTTTTGTAGTTATTTGAATTATATTTTTGTCCCCATCCGTATTTTTCATTTCTTTGCATACAGCAGTCCTACGCTCAACCCTTGAGAAAGCTATTTCTCGTGAAGTTTAGTATCACACATACAATCATTTGAAGATTGTAGAAACCCTTGTTAATGTGATATCGAATTCTCAAGCCACGGAAGGAAGAGTATGCAAAGTCCTCAAGTTCGCACATGCAAGGCCTACAAAAGACCATTGAGAAAGACATTTTCTAAATCGCCGTAATGGTGCAGCCTCAACATTTTGATGGTGACGTGCATGCAATTTCTCTCCACCCTCTTCTTTACCTTCATAGCATTTTTAGAAATATTTTAAGTGTTCATAAAGCTTTAGATTAATGTTATGCGTGATTGAACCTCATTGCCCTTTTTTTCAAATGGCATCTTACAACTATTTTTAAACATATATTAAGGGTTTGTAATGCATTAGCATTGTGATGCTCATAGAGCTTAAACTTAGAACTTTTCAAATTATACTTTTATCCTCATGTGGAGCTTATCAAATGCGGGGGATTTTTGCAATAGAAGTGGTTAGGAAATAGGTCCAAATATTTCATATTCTATAGCTCGATATAAAATTGAGGAGCAATTTGCAACAAAGGAGTGGGACAGATAAATCCAATTACTTGAGCCTCCTCCATGCATCATACCTTCTTCTTGGACAAGTTTCATAAGTAAATCATGTTCGACACCTATGGTCTTTAAAAATAACCGTGCAATTAATCGATCATGTATTATACGGTTTCATGTTTCGTAGGCATTATTTTGGTGAAATTTACAAGTAACATATATGGTGTTAGGAATTTTTTGTCATCAGTCACCAATACCATTATTTTTCTTCTAACTTCCAAGCTTTTCTCACCCGCATGTTTCTCTAAAGCTAGGCCAACGCCGGAGGGGCTCAATTATCCGTCTTTGTTCACACATTGCTTGTTTTCATTTAATTATTCGTGCTTAAAACTATAACAAAGTGATACAATAAACCAAACATTGCGGTTGAGTTTCCATAGTGGAACCGATTTGATTTACCACAATTTATATTTTGGCTCATAAGCATGAATTGCATTTTTTGAATAATGCGAACTTAATGATAAAACATAGCATGGATACCAAATAGAGCTTTATAAAGTTTCCCTATTATTATGTTAGATGCAATAGCCACTAGAATAGGCAATCTAGACCATGAAACAATGCCAGCCCCAAGTAGTTTTTACTAAATAAACGGCAATAGAATGAGAAATTAACAAACAAATCTATATATCATGAGGTGATTCGACAAGCAAATTGCACTATATAATGTAAGAAAATGTATGGAGTCCAAGTTTATAGTTTACAATTAGAAGATAAATTCTACTTAGCACTCATATTCCTACTTGTTGGAGGGGTTCAATTATCCTTGATTATTCGTGCATCGCTTGTTTTTATGCAATTAATCCAGCTTAAAAGTGAAAATGGGCGCACAAAGTGTTACAGAAGCCAACATTTTGGTTGGGTTTCAAACCTAGAACCTATTGAAGTTTTCCCTTTTTTGGCCCTTTTAAGTGCAAATTGCACTCATGTAAATAATGTGAACGAGGTCAAGAAGATAAAATGAGCACAAATAGAAAATATTTTGGTTAGGAACAATCTAAGCCATGTAATAGGTGTGGGACATGTATATATTGAATTCCCACATTTAAGTCCCCTATTTTTCTTTTAATTTTCCATTTCTTTCAGTTGTGTAAGGGTCAGCATTGTTGGCACCTAGAAGTGAAAGACAAGATAATGGTGTTGACTAAACAACTCCCTCTACATGTCCCCATTAAGATTGGGTTTCAAACCTGCATCCTCTTGGAATTTCCCCATTTTTTATTTGACCCCTTTAATGTAAATTCCACTCATGTGAAAAATGCAAGTGGCATAGAGATGATAATGTGGAGAAAAATATTTTCCACAAAGATGATAGTCACTTTAATACTGAAAAATAGAAGCACTTAAATTCTAAACAACTATTGACATTGTTAATATTGATTGAATACTCATTACCTTATAACATATCTCTAAAATATGTTTCCTCATTTCCTCGCACACCATACCCATTTTCTTCTTGTAACAATTAACAAAAATAGGACGTGGTTATAGAAAAGAAGAGTTTAACATTGTTTTCCCAAATCGCTTCTCCTAACCTACAACTTCTCCTACCTCTTACCCTTCTTGATTGACCTTTTTTTTACTTTGTTTCATTTTGCAAAAGATCACTTTCTCGACGTATCCCTTCATCATTTCCATCGTATACTTCATGTACGATTGCTAGTTATTTGATTAATACAACTAAATAAACAAGAGTACAAAGAGTAAATAGTCAATTTAATAAACAAGAGTACAATTTATTAAATATGAGTACAAGGAAAAAATAGTATGGAAAATATATGATTAAAATTCTATAAATTAGTAGATAGTACATACCTATATTTTTCAGATCCCGACACCAATTTCATTTTTTTTTGTCACTAGCCAAAATAGTCAAATAATGTTGTTTCACTCCATTTTAAACTAAAGCAAAGATCCTTCTCTTACCCTGTTTTCTAAAATCCATGGATATGTTGAGATATTGATTGTTGAGCGAGATGGCTATAGGGTTGGACACTACAAGCATTCACGGTAGAGGTTAGGCGATAAAAGGGTGCATGACATGTGGTAGCCTCTAGGATGGGTGAGGGGCTAGACGGTAGCGATTAGACAACAAAGGTAAAGGTAGTCATTGGACGGTGAAGGAAGAGAAGTAGGATGCAGACGCGTGTAGGACAAATGAGGGTTGGATTTCCGTAGACGTTTGATGGCGAAAGCAAAGGAAGCATGATAATAGAGATATTTTTTTGCACATACTCTATTAAAAGAGGTTCAAGCATACATAACAATAAGCTAGAGAACGTAATTTGTTTGCAAAGTTTCTAGAGGAATAACTATTCTTTCTCGGTTCTTTTTCCATCTTAGTCCTCTTCTTTATGTTGGGATATCTTGGACTTTCTCAATGCTACTAACTTAATCTTTTTTCTCTCCTCATAAATGAGATTGTGTTATGTACATAATCTAAATCTTTTTAGTTTTCCTATTGATCTCTTGTTCTATATATGATTATGTATGTCGACTTATAGTTGGTTAAAATACTACCTCTCCCCTTCCTTTCTCTCTCGTTCACTGGGCTTGAAGACTAATTTTTTTGTAAAGAAAGCCTCTGTTTTATTAATATAATTATCTTTTATCCCAAGAAACAAAGGTTAATAATGAAGGATGTCTACATGTTTTCGGGGACCGACTGATCAAAAGGATTGTCTTTGTAATACATGTAAACTCTGCCGCTTTAATAAAATCCAGACCTTATTTTAACTTTCAAAACATGTTATTAGAAGTATTCAAGGGCCGAGATGCTGGAGTAAGCTAATGCTTTCAAGTACATAAATAGGTACTGAAAGCATACATATTAGAGCAAACATGCATGAATGTAAAGCACACATTTATACAGTATGTAACTGATATCCACTTTAACTCCGTAATCCTTAAGCGGTGTGGACATTCTATTCTACCCAATGGATGCTTGTACCAAATATTAATTATATCACATATCAATTTCCGTGTGGACTCATTATATAGATTATTATTTGATGAGGCCAATTGTATCTCGCATATTTTTAGAATGTTACTAATTGGAAGAGCTTCTTTTTTATTATATTGCTTCCATACAAATTTTTTCTTACACAATTGAAGTAGTGTTGCAATATTTTTACCCGATTTAATTGTGGGATAGTTTTCAACAAATTTGGTTAACGAGAAATCGCTCCACTATATCTCCAAATAAGACCTTGAACCAATAATCATTACCACCCGAGTCATATGCACCAACGCAGCTCCTTAAATATATAACAAATAAGGCCTTCCAAACTTAAGCGAAAAGAGGTAGCAGCATTCATACGGCTTAAAATCTTATACCTTTGCATGGATCTAAAAAGGAATATAGATTGAAAAAGTTTCTAACAAAACTACAAATACAATACCGCATTCACGGCATACTACTACTGCTGTAACGCACCCTTATTCAATTACCCGTAACAATTAAAACCTGTAATAATATCTTATTGAGTAGGAACTAATGTAGAAAATCTACAGTCTTATACAACAAACAACATAAAAGAAATAAACAAAATACTTAAATAACTTGCATAAATAGATGAATATTCGAACCAAAGCACTCTATGCATAATCTCCATTAATAAAAGCTTCATCATACTCAGAGCTTCAGCTCTTTACAATCAAGTTGTGTGTGCAGCTGTGTGCTTTCAATGCACATCCTTCCTTGCTTGTGCAGATTTCACACCTTTGTGTGTGCATACAAAGCAATTACAATTGCTGTTATTTAAATAGAATAACTCACCCACTAACAGCTCTTCAACTGAGCATTCTAAATCTAAACTCATGCTTTAAAATAGTTGCATGCTATGCATGAATTAAAACAGATTTATTTGAATTAAATCTAATGATAAAAATAAGATAAAGCTAACTTAACTAAAGCAAACTAAAACAAGACTAAAGCTAAAATTAGCTTTCCTAAAAAGCTACGGTTGGAATTAAATATGCAACACATGCATATTTCCAACACTCCCCTTAATTTCAAATCGTAGCTTTAAAGTATTCTAGAGTTGTGTTTGCTTTTCAGATATGCCATGTAGGATCAAAAACTCCCAAACAATCTCTCAAATATACGAAAACTTCTTTTGTTAAAGCCTTTGTAAAATGTCTCGTAAACTGATCTTCGGATCTACGAAACTCAAGATGAATTTCCTTATTGTTTACCAGACTCTCCTAATTAAATGATACCTCGTATCAATATGCTTTCTCCTCTTATGAAAAACATGATTTTTGGACAATGCTATGGCTGAGTTGTTGTCACAAAAAATATGTGTAGCTTCCTCTTGTTTCTTTTGTAAATCATCAACACTCTTCTCATCCAAACAACTTGACATGTTGCTCTTATTGCTACTACATACTCTACTTCTGCTGAAGATAACGTGACAATGGGATACTTCTTTGATGCCCATGAAACCACTCCTGTTCCAAAGTGAAAAGTATAGCCGGATGTGCTTTTCTGATCATCTATACTTCCAACACTTTCACTATCTCAGTATAACCAATGAGGTTGAGCTCATCGAACTTGAATAAAGAATTCCATGATTTCTTGTTCCACGTACATACCACAAAATTCTTTTTCCAGCTTGCCAATGTGAATCTTTTGGAGATTCCATGAACCTTGATATGAGGCTCACACCATACATGATATCGTGCCTTGTGGCGTCAAATACATAAGACTTCCAACCAAATTTTTAAACAATGTTGGATCCACAAACGATCCTTCATCCTCTTTGCTCAACTTCAAACCTACCGCAACTGGTGTTGGTGCTAGCTTACAATTCAACATGTTAAACCTTTTCAAAACGTCACTTGCATACTTTTCTTGTGAGATAAAAACTTCACCTTTTGATTGTTCAACTTCAATACCCAAAAAATAATGCATAATACCAAGATTTGTCATCTCAAACTCCTTCTTCGTGGCTGATTTGAATGACTTTGTAGATAGATTTCTAGTAATGATAAAATCATCTACATATAAACAAACAATTAAAATTTTACCTTGCTCATTTATCTTAGTGTATAAGGTAGGCTCACTTCTGCCCTACTAAAACCATTCTCAATCAAATAAGAATCTATTTCGCTCTACCAAGCTCTAGGTGCTTGCTTGAGACTATAGAGTGCTTTCTTCAATTTGTATACGTTTCCTTAATGACCTTCAATCTCATAACCTTCTCGGCTGATTTACATAAACTTCCTCTTCAAGGAATCCATTTAAGAATGCTGATTTAACATCCATCTCGATAAATAGGCCATTTGTTTTGAGTGCAATTGCTAAAACCATTCTTACTATGTGTCCAAACATGATACTCTTGGGTGCAAATGTTTCGTTGTAGTCAACTCCATATTGCTGCGTAAAACCTCTTGCAACCAGCCTTGCTTTGTGCTTTTGTACTTTTCCATCAAGCATTGTATTTTGTCTTGTAGACCCACTTGACTTCTATCACGTCATTTCCTTTTGGAAGATCCATTAGCTCCCATGTCTGATTCTTCTTTATAGCATCAATCTCATCATCCATGGTTTTTTCCCAAACTTCATTCTTTATAGCCTCTTTGTAATATACTAGATCTGCAGCTTGAGAAAATAATGCAAAAACTGAAAATGAATTAGTTGTATCAACATTATAAATCTCACTTAGACTTCTTGTTTTTTCATTACTAGAGTATTTGATGCAGGATGCTTTTGGTGATGGAGTAACCACGGTGTTCCCTGTGGTGTCTCTTGCATGGTGAAGATGGAGGTGTAGCTTGTCAGCTACAACTTGTGGTGCATGTCCAAGATTTGTAGATACTAAGAGCTTGTTGCTCTAAAGTTTCATCTGTCATATCATCATGTGGAATAGATGTTGTTATACTCACTTGTTTTCTCTATACTTCCATCCCATGCTTCATTCTCAATAAACCGTACATCCTCGCTGGTCACAACCTTTCCAATGACCGGATTGTATAACTTGTATGCTTTTGTATTCTTTGAATACCCAACAAAAATACACTTTTCTCCTTTGTTGTCTAACTTCTTCCTTAGCTCATCAGGTACAAGTGCATACGCTACACAACCAAAAACTCTGAAATGTGAAACATTGTGTTTCCTATTAGTCCATGCTTGTTGAGGAACCATGTTCCTAACAAGTTTCGTTGGACACTGTTTAAAATATAAACAGGTTCTACATCGCTTTTGCCCAATACTCATTTGGAAGATGTTTTGCCTTCAACATGCTTCTTGCCATCTCCATGATGGTTCTATTTTTCCTCTCTACCACACCGTTCTGTTGTGGTGTATATTTGGTAGTAAACTGCTTGTGTATACCATGATATCTGCAAAAATTAATAAACTCATTAGAAACATACTCACCTCCTCTCGTCGCTTCGAGAACTTTGATGTAGTATCCACTTTGCTTCTCCACTAATGCCTTGAACTGCTGAAATGTATCAAAGACATTTGATTTATTTCTCAGAAAATAAACCCATGTCTTCCTTGTGTAATCATCAATGAATGTCATAAAATAAATACAACCTCCAATAGAAGCTATCTACATAGATCCACATAAATCTGAATGTACAATCTCAAGTGGTGCACTTGCTCTTGTTGTTTTTCCAACTAGGAATGAATCTCTATGTTGCTTCCCCAAAATACAACCTTCACATACCCTTTCCGGTTTCTGAATCAATGGAAAACCTTTAACCATATTTTTCTATGTAATAAATTCAAACCTCCAAAATTAAATTTCCATACCTTAGATGCCAAATCCATGTTTCATCCTTCATGACTGAATGAAAAGTTGATTGTGTTCCTTCAAATACAGACTCAACTATATTTACGCAAGAATCGAGGCAAGACTCGCTTCAGAGTGCACTCCAATTTTCATCAAGCGCGCAGACTCAACAAAAGACTGATTTGGCTTAATGCAGACTTCGCTAAAATCGAGCCGCTAATTTTGCTGCAAACAAATCTGATTTCTTCTTTTTCCAGGTTTCAAAATCAATGGAAACATCCTATTGCTGCTCATCTTCACTTTTGCAATCAACTGAGTGCTAGGAGCTTTGTCCACAATCACGCACTCATTGTCTTCCATATAGACTTGGTATCCTTTCCGTACTGGGCTTGTCCAATACTCATAAGGTAATGTTTCAAACCTACAACATAGTAAACATCTTGCATACTTGTTTTCTCCCCTATCTTGTTAGAATACTAATCTGTGCCTTTTCCTTTCACAAACATAATATTGCTATTTCCAAGAGTTACATCACTCTTAATGAATCATCCAAACTAGAAAAAAAATCTAGATTACCTGTCATGTGATTACTACAACTTGAATCCAAATACCATACATCACATGGACTCTCTTTTGACAAATTACATTCAATAGGGGATAAAGAAGGTATTGCTTCGGCAATCCTTGTGCATGCAATAAACATAGGTTTAGAAATAGAACTTCTAACCTGATTTTGATTTTGTCTCTCCGATCATATTGCTTTTTCTTGCAATCATAATCATAGTGCCCATACTTCTTGCAATAATGACACTAAACATGAGACTTATCTTGTCTCGACCATAACTCGCTCTTGATTCTATCCTCTTCCACCTGAGTTTGATGAACCACTGCCACGTCCTCTAGATGGACTTCTTCCTCTGCCTCTTGGGCTGAAACTTCCTCTTCTTTTGCCATGACTACCTATTGTCTGAGATGCAAAATCCTGATCTACACTTGCATGTGATCTATTCATCCTTTGTTCATGATTGATTAGTGATGCATGCAACTCATCAATAGAAAACTGACTCAGATCCTTAGTTTCTTCAATAACAACAACTAAAGGATCAAATTTCGTAGGCAAACTTCTAAGAAATTTTTCAATAATCCTTCGTCTCAAGAGTCTCACCATGAGATTTGATTTGATTGACTAAGCCAACTACATAAGTAAAAAATGATTCTACGGAATCTGAATCTTTCATTGCTAAATTCTCAAAATCTCTATGAAGTAACTGTAGCTTGGCGGTTTTTACTTTCTCCTTACCTTGATATGCAACTTGTAAAGTATCCCATGCAGTCTTTGCTTGACTAGCTGCTGCCACTCTTGGAAGAATGCTTTCATGCATTGCCTGATGAATATAGAAAAGAGCTTTTCCATCCTTCTTTCAGTAAATCCTTCAAATTATCTTTCTCTACTTGAGAAAGTGCAGTATATGATGTTGCATTTGTGGGCTCTGTGTACCCATCTTCAACGATCTCCAACACGTCTTGAGATCGAATAGCGCCTTCATGGTCAACGACCAGTATTCGTAATTATTTCCATTAAATTGCGGTGTCTGGCATACCGGATGTAGAATCCATACCTTGCTACCAATTTAATAAGCTGCTGGAATAACCTAGCTCTGATACCAATTTGTAGAAAATCTGCAGTCTTATACAACAAACAACATAAAATAAATAAACATAATACTTAAATAACTTGCATAAATAGATGAATATTCAAACCAGCATTGTTGTGCATAATCTCCATTAATAAAAGCTTCATCATACTCAGAGCTTCAGCTCTTTACAATCAAGTTGTGCATGTAGTTGTGTGCTTTCAATGCACATCCTTCCTTGCTTGTGCAGATTTCACACCTTTGTGTGTGCATACAAAGTAATTACAATTGTTGTTATTTAAATAGAATAACTCACCCACTAATAGCTCTTCAATTGAGCATTCTAAATCTAAACTCATGCTTTAAAATAGTTGCATGCTATGCATGAATTAAAACAGATTTATTTGAATTAAATCTAATGATAAAAATAAGATAAAGCTAACTTAACTAAAGCAAACTAAAACAAGACTAAAGCTAAAATTAGCTTTCCTAAAAAGCTACGGTTGGAATTAAATATGCAACACATGCATATTTCCAAAACTAATACTACATAGTTCACAAATAGAATAAAAGATACTAAATATGATTATATTCTTGGTTATAAACGGCAGAGAGCTAAAACATATCGAGTTGGATCCAACTAGCGAGGAAAACAATAGACTCCATAATACAAGTCTTACAAAGTGGATCCCAAAACCATATGCCTCATACTCTCCCATCCCACTATCACCGAAATGCCTCCACCAAATCCAATTCCAAAGCCCAGCCCCACAAAGAACCAGCGACACGTGTTCTTCCCCTCGTCCACACCGAACTCTTCACCTTTGGTACACGGGAAGAACTTGGGGAGAGGCAGTTGCATTCTTCTTGCACTTGTCAAAAGGGTATCCGCATAAACATGAAGGATTTCCCTTGTAAAATACCTTCTTGAAAGTGACAAACCGAGGTCCTCCGGGTATTCGCCCACGTAGTCTCGTTGAAAGAAACATTGAAATACGCCAAGGCGGACAAATTAGAGAGTTCCTCCGGTATATGCCCACTCAAATTATTTGTAGACAAGTCCAATTGCTCCAGAGTTGATATTTTCCTAGGGAAGCCGGAATCCTACCTTCCAAATGATTTCAACCCTCAACTCTTGACAATTTGCAAGGAGGTGTAAGGAATCCTATCAATCTATTCTTTCCCGTGTGCTTTGTTTTCCCTATTTTTCCTCTTTTCTTGGTCTCTTTTTGGTCAGAAAAGCCTTCGGATATGCGTTAAATCCCGCCGCCCCGTGTGCTTTGTTTTCCTATTTTTCCTCTTTTCTTGGCTTTTTGGTCTTCGGGCGAAACCGGCGCCCGATGGTGGCGGCGGTCTCGTGACCGCCTCCCCGAACAGGCGGCGGTCTCAGAACCGCCGCCCGAGCAGGTGGCGGCGGTCCCGTGCGCGCGTTTTTAACGTGCTTTTGACGGAACGCACGCAAAGATCAACGACTCACCAGCTTTTCTTGCCGACTTAGGCTTGCATTAATGTTTTTGGTCCCCTGGAATAGTGTTTTTCTTTTGTTTAATGTTTAAGAGTTCAGTTTGGGTTTGATCTTTGCATGTTTGGATTCCTATAAATGCATGGTTTGTGCACATGCAAAGGGCCCCGATTTTAGTTCGAATTTTGCTCCAAAGCTTGTTTTAAATTTCTTGTTGCAAGAGATTTAGTTTTCCTTTGTTTAGGTTTCTAGTTTTCCATTGAGTGCCTTGGTTAGTTTTTGTATTGCAGGTTTGGTAAGCCACATATCCAACTTGTGCAAGTGCAAACATCATTTGGACCACCATTTTCAATCCAATCTTCATGTTTTCAGTACCATGGTCGTTTTAGTTTGCTTAGGATTGGTAAAACAGTTTATTGCAGGTTTGTTTTAGCTTTATGTTACTGTTGGTAAGCCACAGACCCAACTTGTGCAGACAGCATTATTGTTTTGGAGTAGAACGGTCTAGGTAGCCATTAAAGTTGCAGGTTTTGCTCTTCATACAGGCTAGTCTCAGGTTCTGGACGCTCTTTGTTGCATGATTCGCAGTAGACCCCGCTAGGAATTGCATAGGCCAAGCTCTGTACTCTTGTGCTATCCCTCTCCTATCCGCATTCTATTCTGTCTGCATTTGGAAGGCTGTCCATTGATCCAAATATTTATTCCTGTTGATGCAAGCATTTCACGCTTTTCTGGATTCACGTGAGCACAAAGAACGTGGAGATCATACTGAGGGGACAAGAATATACATACCGTCGGATTCGCCACTGTTCTGCGAAATCCAGGTTCCATCTTTCAAAGTTATAGTTAGAACTTATCAAATAAAGTAGTTAATCGTTTTATTTCAGTTATTTCCATTCTCGATATTGCCAGGGAGGTTGTGGGGATTGATAGTTTCTGAGAAACTATGATTCATTCCTCACTTCTGAGGTAGGATCGAGAATCTTGCAGATAGATTAGTTATTTCATTGTTTAGAATAGATATACAAAATTGCACAGACAAATAGCTACACTGGCTATTTTGTTTGTTTTACTTCGTTAGTTTAGTTGTCAATTCTAAATATTTTAAATAGCTGCTTTCTTATAAATTGCCAGAAAATACAAAAAGAAATTATATATGTTAGAAGTACACTTAAAGTTTTACTTCATTATAGTTTGTCTCATTTCCGCTTTTGCATGACAATTACGGGACCCAGGGAGCCCAGGGAATACATTTTCGAGCCAATTGTGCCCCAGCCCAATACCGTAGTGGCAATAACTGATATTGACCAAAACCTTAGGATACAAGTCTTCCAAACAACAATGACTTCCAACAGATCAGTCACGGTTGAGAGGGTTAAATATCGAAGACGACCAAGCACATCTGTTTTGGTCAAATCAGCCAAACTACAGGTTATCCTAGAAAACATCCGCATGACTGTAGAAGGATTTGAAAAAGAACAAATATTCGGGTGCGATCCTTTAGTTCCACAGCCAGACGCTGGAGACACCCTAGTAGATATAGATACCAGCTTAAGAATCCAAGTCGCTCGAACACCTGTGAGGTATTCTGAGAAAATCGCACAATTGCTGATTCTAAACGTAGAAGCTGAAAAGGCTTATGACTACTGGATACTAGGGATCAGAACTTGATCTCCCGTATGACCATAACGGGACCGCAACAACCAAAAGTCTATGGTTGTGATCCCCAGATCCCACAGCCCAACGAATCCACAAATCAATTAGATATAGACACTGGCCTACGCACATTAGTATTTCAGTCCACCCCACTTCCACCTATCATCGTCGAACAATCGTCCTTACTAGATATAGCGGCTAACGAAGCTAGGGAATTCTCGACTAGGCGTAAAATCGTCCATAGAGTCGACTATTTTCATTGTCTCGCCATATGACCTTATCAGAGATATATACGAAACAATCCCTGTGTCACTTCCCACGTATTCCGCAGCCCATAGATCGAATCACGCCAGAGCTCGATATTGATTGGAGCCTTCGAGCAGTCATCCTCGCTGATCGATCTATCACACCAGTCCAAGTAAGAAGGGCCTTCTTTGCCTTAGATTCGCAAATACCATTAGTGCGTGTCGAAGACATTAGATTGCCTAATTAGCTTGTCAGCATATTCTACCCCCTACCGGCTGTCTCGGCACGACCTCGGGAGGTCGGGTACGCAGAAGAGTTACTTGTCGATTCTCACGCTCGCCTGTCACTTTTCCGACGTACAAAATTGGTGAACCCGACGTGAAACAAGCAATTCTTTCACCTTCTCTTTGAAAAGTTTCATCTTCTCCAAATCACCTTCGCTCCTTCCCATTATTCTGCGGGTATTCATATACCCCCCGAATATGTCGGGATTCGATGCATACGGCAGACCCCTCTTGGGTCTTGAGGCATACTACGCCCAACAAAATAGGCAATCATCACCCTCACTCTCAATGTGGGGCGACAACTATTCAACTAACCAATTGTCAACACAAACACCAAGGACTAGATATAACTCGTCCTTTCAAACAGAAGGGTTGGAGCAAATTGCTCAAACACAAACAGAGCCTTCAGGCTCAAACAATATGACATTGACTGGAGAATCTGCTTCATCTCCTCAGGTGTTACTTAGACCACATATTAGTAGACAATCAGATCCATACCTGGTCTTGGATGATGGACAATCAATACCTTATCCTAGGAGTGAACAACGCTCCCGGGGTATGTACCCACCTATAGGAGGTTTACAAGTACAACCCGAGACCCATTTTCAAGAAAATACCTCTACAGGAAATATTCTTGGAGAAACTTGGCAAGATAGCAATCAATTCATGACATGTGCTATCACATGCCTATACAACACCGGATATACAACAAACGCCACCAAGGCACGATATCATGGCTTCACCAAACGAAGTCATTTCAAATCTAATGGAAAAGGTTAGAGGATTAGAACTTGCCCAAGCAAGTCAAAATTCAAGAATCATACAAACAGGAATTCCAATCCTCCGCACCATCCTAGCCAAGTGGATCTCCTCACAGGAGTAGGTACACTGGGTATGACTCCTCAATATTCACAACAAGTACCAACTAGACCCACTATCGCCAATACTGTTCCTCTAGGTCCAGAGCAAAGCAATCCATTCCTGGATAGTACCCCTTCGTACTTAAACATGTACTCTAAATCACCACAAGGGGATTTGTACTCATCCCAAGCATGTTTACTCAAATACAAGGATTGCCTTATGCCCCGCTAACGCAGACGTTACACCATATCAACAACCCGTTCCGCCACCACCTCCTCAACAGGCACCATCAATGGTTGAGACGTATGCAATAGGGACTTATTCAGAATATTTAAAAGAGCCCTTAGATTTCGCCATACGAAGCGTTATGCTTCCAAGGCCTCTTCCCGATTTGCCTAAATACAAAGGAGAAGGAGATCCGAATGCGCATATCAAAGCTTATGCTACAGCCATTCGTGAATTACTCCCATGGGATGGGGTTGTTGCTAAAATATTCCCTAAGACATTGGAGGGCATTGCTCTTGATTGGTATTACAGAATACCCGAGGCTTCCATACATTCATTCAAACAACTCGTGTCTGAGTTCATCAAAGCCTTCGACATGAACAAACTATTAAGGACAGGAATCAGGGAGTTCTTGCACATCAAGCAAGAACATAACGAATCTGTCGCCCATTTCATCCAAAGGTGGCGCACAGTCCTTTATTCCTCGGCAAGCGCTCCAAACATGGATCAGATGGAACTATGCGATTTATTCCTTCATTCTCTTAGCAGAGAGGTGAAGGAAGAAGTCCAGAAGTTCCCACTAAGGACTTATGACGAAGTACTTGAGAGCGCTCTGCGAATTGATCAAGCAGCGATAGATAGTGGCCGTAAGACGTATGGAACAAACGGGAGGTTAATCACCTCTACTCAAAATATTACAACCACCACAAACCTCAATCAAGGACCCAAAATCCTCAACAAAAATCGTGGGGTAACAACGGATGGGGTAACTGACCAGCCCAAGAGGGTAAATGTCATTAATACTCCGTCGCAAACAAACAACCAAAGAAACAACAATTTTACCCCGACGATCAATACGGTGGATTTTAATAATCCACAACAACAACGGCGAAATCCCATGCAAGGACCAAGCCAAAACGCCTTTGGTTATCAAAACCAAAATCAAAACCAGAAACAACAAAACTTTGGTCCTAATAGGCAACAGTTTGATCGGAATTTTAGACCACAATACACACCAAACCAACAAAACGGGAATTACAATCCCAATTCTTATTGTGGTTTCCATAAAATTCAGGGTCATGACACTAGAACATGTCGTGATTACAACAAATTCATGCAACGCTTGCCAAATGAACAAAAACAATTTTTTATGGATATGTTCTTAGCAGATCCTACGTCGCCAACGGCAAATACCTTCGCAGGGCGTTTCCCTCGTAATGCCCTCTCAAGATCTTTAATGATCCACTCCCAAATCATGATAGCGATAGGTTAAAACCAACTGGAACAAACAAAGGTGCAATAACAGGAAATAACGATCACGAGGCCTCAACCTCGCTAAATCCGTTGGTCGCGCCACAACTAGGAAGTCAACCACGACCTAAGGTAGTTGGATTAGTAGAGTTAGATTCCGATTTACCCGTTGAAGCAATTACGAGGACACGAGAGTATTTCTCTCAACCAAGTCCAAGCCATCTACCGGAAATAGACAACATCCAAAGAAACTACATAAAAAACCCATGGGTGCCTATGATCTAATTAATGATCTAACAAAACCTTCTCGCATATTTCATTCCTTGATTTACTAAAGAATTCCCCTGCTCACAGGGCTGCTCTTTTAGAGGCATTAGGTTTGGGCCATTTAATTAGCATCACCCCACCACCGGAAGCGCAAGTAAATCATATAGACTTTGATGTTTATCCTCCAGGACAAGCAGATAGGGATGTCGAATTCATATTCGAAATAAGTAAAATGCCTACAGATGCTGAGATCGCACGCCGAGGCGATCCAGCCCTACACTTACAAGTACAAGTTTATAATAACTATGTAAAACGGGCAATGGTTGATGACGGGGCTGCAGTTAACATAGTCCCTTTCTCTTTTCTCCAAAAATTGGGATATGGAGAAACAAACTGTTCTACTACACGAAATACCTTGAGAGGCTACGATAGCCTTAAAGCCACATCGATAGGAACTATAATACTACCGGTCACCTTAGGACCTAAAACAATCCTATCTGAGTTTTATATTATAGATCGGGAAACCAATTATAATATGATCCTCGGCCGACCATGGATTCACCGCATGAAAGCAATCCCTTCCACGCTATTTCAAGAAGTAAGATTCCTGCATCTAGGAAAGGTATTTATAGCCAAAGGTGATCCAAAGCCGTTTGACGTACACCGGCTGATTTAAAGAAGAGACCAGTGTACACTCTCGATTCGAATCGCCAACAAACCAACTTAACAAACCCTCCGACTCAAAGCCAGAGGAAAAGTTGATACCTACGACGGATCTTGAAACTACCAACATAGTCCAAACAATTCCAAAAGGTAAAACTAAAGAGACAGTATCATTAGAGACTACTGCGAAGATCGTCGAATTAATAGAACAAGATTCACCAATATTTTTACCATTCGATTCAGTAGGCATAGGATTTTCCTTAGGTGTTGGTTCCTTGCCAGCAGAAGATCTCTGTATGGTAGAAGTAGAGTGTGCAAACACAACGGATACACCTGCATCCATACTTCCAGCTAAGTATTGGACTCTCCATTTTGATGGAGCTAAATGCCGTTATGGAGCGGGGGCAGGTATAATTCTTACATCGCCCGAAGAGAAGGTCCTCCCATTCTCTTTTAAATTAAACTTTGAATGTACAAACAACGGTGCTGAATACGAAGCCCTCCTCCTTGGCCTTACCTTAGCCAAAAGAATTGGTATTGATAATATCAGAGTTTTAGGAGACTCGCAATTAGTTGCAAACCAAGTTTCAGAGGTATATGAAACTAAAGCCGAACACTTGCAACTTTACAAAAACGCTGTATTAGATTTAAGCAAAGCGTTCAACTTCATATCCATTGAAGCAATTCCACGAGAGAAGAATCTTCTCGCCGATTCGATAGAACTTCAGCATCACGCTTCACTCCAAGCAATGAGCTAGAAGATACTCATTTTACGGTATCCATTCGTAACGAACCATTAGTAAAAACGATGATGGATCCTCTTTCAAACGGAAGTGAATCTACCGTCCTAGACCATGTTGGAAATGATGCGGCTACTTTGGATTACTTAAATGCCTTTGCAGCACTACATCTCTCCTATCACACGCTAGATTTATCTCTGATCTCGCATTCATCTTCCTACTTCGGAAATCCCGTAATGAATCTTCCCTCGCAAAGGGAACCTAACATATACGCAATAGAAAATGGGGATGATTTAGATTTACCTCCAGCACCACCTGAGTTCGAAGAGGGTAACGCCTCTTTAATCGAAGAAACAATCGATGTCAACATTGGGACAGAAGATGAACCAAGAATTTTAAAGCTAGGTTCTTCATTGACGCCAGAAGAAGTAGAGATACATACTCAGGTTCTCAGAGAACATCAGAAGGCATTTGCATTTAATTACAAAGAGATGACCGGAGTCGCACCCCCACATGCATGTACACAACCTTGTCACTAGATCAGATGCAAAGCCTATTAAACAGAAATCAAGACCCATGAAACCCAAAGTAGCTCTCATGGTAAAAGAGGAAGTAATAAAACTCCTTCAAGTAGGATTCATCAAGCCAGTTGACTACTCCCAATGGGTATCCAACATCGTTCCCGTTCTCAAGAAGAATGGAAAGATACGCATCTGCATAGATTTTCGAGATATCAACAAAGCTTGCCCTAAGGACGACTTCCCATTACCATCCATAGACGTTATTGTTGATGCAACAGCAGGTTTTGAACTCTTGTCTCTCATGGATGGATTCTCGGGATACAATCAAATCAAAATATCCGAGCAAGATCAAGCTAAAACCACGTTTATAACTCCTTGGGGAACCTATTGCTACGCTGTTATGCCATTCGGTCTCAAGAACGCGGTGCTACGCATACCGTGGCATGACATATATTTCATGATTTAATCCATAAAATTGTGGAATCCTATGTAGATGACTTGTTGGCTAAGGCCAAGAAGCGTTGTGACCATCCTGAAGTGCTCCGCATCATCCTTTCACGCCTAATAGAATACGGGGTTACCCTAAACCCAGAGAAATGCGTCTTCGGTGTAACGGCAGGAAAGCTCCTAGGTTACATCATTTCGTCACGAGGGATTGATGTTGATCCAGCCAAAATTCGGGCTGTCCTCGAAATGGTCCCACCCTCGAGTGAATCTGGAATCAGATCATTTCTCGGGAAGCTCGGTGCAATCCGGAGATTTATCCCAGATCTAAGCTTCGCCGTTCATCCAATCAACAATTTACTCAAGAAGGACTATAGCATTAATTGGATGAAGATCGCAATGAAGCTTTTGATGCCGTCAAGCATTTCTTGTTATCACCGCCACGCTAATGCCACCAAAGCTAGATCGCCCTTTAATTTTGTACTCACGTGCTACCGATGTTTCGTTAGCTTGTATGCTAGCCCAAGAAGACGATGACAAGAGAGAGCGTGCAATTTATTTCATTAGCCGAACATTGCTCGACTACGAAACGCGCTATACACAAGCGGAGCGAGAATGTCTTGCCATAGTCTTTGCTACTAAACGCCTAAGACACTACATGCTAAATCAAGAGACAAGGGTCATAGTAAAGACGGACCATTTACGGACTTTTCTCACACAAGGGTCCCTGTCCAAAAAAGCTGGACGTTTTATAACCTTAATGGGAGAGTTCGAATTAACTTTTGTAAACCAGAAGTCAGTTAAAGGACAAATCATTGCAGATTGGTTAGCTGATAACCCGCTAGACGGAGGCGATTTAGTAGACTTAGACTTTCCAGATGAATGTGTTTACTACGTCGAAACCCGACCTGCTATATCTGAGTGCCCTTGGTACGCTGATATTATTAGTTATATCATGGACCATAAGTACCCAGAAGGAGCTACACCTCAACAAAGAAGACGGTTACGTATTGTCGTAACTAAATACGTCATTATAGAGCAAGTCCTCTATCGGAAAGCATTCGATGGGATGCTCTTAAGGTGTATCGACACAGAAGAGTCCAAGAAGATTCTCCATGAATCCCATAGCGGTATATGTGGAGGCCACTTCGGTGGCCATGCCACCGCTCGAAAAAAATACATCGAATGGGCTATTTCTGGCCCACTCTAGAACATGACACAATAGAGTTTGTACGCAGGTGTCATAAATGTCAGGAGTTCTCTCATGAGATCCACATGCCGGCACAAGCTTTGCAACCAATCGTTACTCCATGGCCCTTCTCTACATGGGGCCTAGATTTGATAGGGAAATTCTCTCCCTCGTCCACAGACGGCCACAATTTTATAATCACGGCCACTGAATATTTCACTAAATGGGTAGAGGCCATGCCTCTTACAACTGTACCTGGTTCTGTAATCGCTAAGTTCATTTTGAACCAAATCATTTGCAGGTACGGTATCCCGCAAATCATTATCTCAGATAATGGAACTTCTTTCAAAAATGAAGAGGTTCGTGAATTATGCAACAAATTTAAAATCAGCCATCATACGGCCTCCTTGTACTATCCCCAAGCCAATGGGCAGTCAAGCAACAAATAAAACACCAAAGCCATTCTCCTTAAAACAAGTTGAAAGAAAACAAGCGGGATTGGCATTTAAAGTTATATCCGGCCTCAGGCCCATCGAACTTCAATAAGAACTCCGACAGAGCAACTCCTTTCTCACCGGTATTTGGGTCAAGCGCTTCTCCCACTAGAAGTTGAAATCCCCAGTCTCCGCATTTCGCTACAAGGGATTCTGGATGAGGATGCTTACAGAGAAGCGCGTCTTTCTCAATTAGAAAGCCTCGATGAAACTAGGTTAAATGCTGAACAACGACATAGAGTCTATGCCGACCGGATGTGCCGGCAGTACAACAAGAAGGTCTATGAACGTGACATATACGAAGGTGACCTAGTTCTAAGGTTAGACAGCCGGATCGACAAGAAGACCGGGCGAAGGAAGGAAATTCGCCCAAATGGTTGGGCCCATACCGAGTCACAAAAGACTACGGAAATGGTGCATACCTCTCTTATGTACGCTAGAAGGTGAGGAGTTTGGCGAAACAAATCAATTCTCTTCCACCTCAAGCGCTTTACGCGTGTAAGTTAGCTAACGCCGCCTATATAACTATCTACATTGCATTTTCATACAAATTAGGATCATTTTGTCCACTTGTTCTTACACAATTGTGATCAAGGAATCTATTCTCAAAGTAATTCATTACAAACTCATGATGTTTTGGCACGTAACTTTCTAATCATATCTCTCCATTTTCACATTATCAAATCACTTGAGAATCTTTTATCAAGCCAATTCGGACATGACGAAGTCCTAATGGTAACCATACCAAGATCTGCAAGTTTGTTCTCGCTTTGATTTCTTCTTAGGATAGGTGTCTTGCCTATGGTCTGTTCTAGAAGCTTCATGGTGTCACATCTATCCCATATACGCGTCTCTTTGGAAATAAGCATATACTGACAGTTTACTCAGATAGACAAGTCAAGAAGTGATTGAAACAGAAAATTTTATTTTACACATTTCCTTGCCCCACCAACCTTCTCGGTGATGAGCTTCTTGCGTCTCTTACTAGTGACGTAGGGTTGGGAAAGGATGGAAATGCCCTTACTCGCCATGCCTTGCCCCACGGTGATAAACCCATGCTTCTTACAGGTAGCATGGGGCAAAGTGTAGGGGGTCCTTTAAACAAAGTGAATGTTAAAAAGTCATAAACAATCAATTCAAACTTCGAGTCAATAAACGAATAAATCAGATGTTCAAAATTCCAAGAGAGTTAAAAATCCTAAAAACCCAGATTTTGTCTACTATGTGGCCATCTACGGGTCTAAGTCTGGATAAACCGCAAAGCAAGTCGCACCCAAAACTATGAGGTCATTCAGGTAGAGTAAGCTTGTAGTTCTTAACTTGGTTCCACCAAAGCTTCGCCTATCTTTTATCACTATCATTTCACCATATTTCATAATTTGCGCCCTTCTTGGCTCTTGGTGATGAGCCCTCGCATCTTACTAGTTGCGTGGAGTTAGGAGTGGGGCAAGTTAATCTGTTCATCATACTGGTTATTTTCATCACTTTGCCAAAACAAATCATGAGATATCCAAAATTGCTCACAGAAGCTAAGATTTAAGATCACAATATATCTACAATATCATGTATCAGCATCATGAAACACAAAAAGAAAACAAACATTTGCACCATCTGTTAACCATTGCATACATTCTAGAAAGCATATAAAACATACATCGTAGTATACACAAAACAAGTTGGAAATAAAGAAAGTAGAATACAAATGACAAGTTTTGATCCAAAACCGACGCATATATATAAATAAATCAAGTTTTATATACAATGCCATCATGCGCTAGGCATGGTCAAAACGCTCAAAGAGCCCGTAATACACAAAAGAATGTAACTACAGATACAGAAAGCCAAGTGGCCTCTCAACCCCGCGCGATCCGCTGAAGGTGCGCGCCTCGCCTAGGACTCCGGCCGCGCCGGCGCTCTCGAATGGACGGAGGGCTCGGGGTCCCTAGGAGGCCGTGGTCTCGCGGCGAGAGCGGCTCCTCATAAGACGCTCGGCTGTCCTATAGCTCGCCAACTCGACGGAGAGTTGACACCATCTTGGCCACATGCCAAACGGGAGCGAAGACGTCGGTAGTGCCTGCCGGCTGCTGAGGGCTCTCCGGCATCCACGGATAACTCCGCACGGGTCTTATCCATAGGGATCATCAAAGAATCGACACAAACCCTACGGATTAGATCCCGCCACTCATCAACAGTCTCTGCAAAGCAAAGAAAGAAAAACAAATTAGAAACTAGGCAAAACATTAAAGTATACACAATGCAAATATAAGGAGAGTTAACATTCGAAAACAAATCCTAAAAAACAAGCATTGAAAGGAGGAGAAGATAACTTACTCGGATCGCCAGGCCTCCAAGATGGGTCGCCAGGGCCAGCACCTGCTGCTGATGCCGCTGCCGACTGAGGAGCTACTCCTGTAGTTGGGGCAACATGGCGCCCCGCAACGGACTCATCGTCTCCACCATGACCTCGGGAGAGTGGCTCCTCAGAGGCCACGGTCTCTCTCTCGCACTCTCCTCTCTCTCTCGCTGCAAAATATCCCGAGTATCATGCCACTCAGATCGCTCTCGTCCGTCTCGCTCTCCTCTCGACCCTCCTCTCGTGTGCTCCTCGAATCGGAGTCAATACTATAGGGTCGTCCATGCTATGAGCAGGACTCGCAGCAATCTGAAGTAATGGTGCCCGAGGCGCACCAGCTCTCCCCTCGGCCCGAACTATCCCTCTGGCTGCAATAGGAATACCAGGGGTAATCACTGTCCAACCACGGCCTCTAGGCCCCCTCTAGCCTCTCTGACTGATCTATAAACGGGTGCTACTGGAGGAAGCATAGCCGCGTAGGGGAGGCCAAACCGCCGAGGAACCCCGTGAAGGGATGTACTCTACCCGGCCCACACGATCAATGACTCGCCTCGTGATGGAGCAGAGACCAATGTCGTGGTCTCCTCTCCCCATATACCTACCATAAGTCGGTACGGTGTAGCCTCCATGTCTGCCGTGGTAAGGGTGGCTGGCTACGGCCGGTGAGGTGCTCGAGCACCGACATACCGACCATCGGGCTGCCCTCACCGCCGGGATCTCGCCACCGCCACGCCCGCCATACGGAATGAAACGCCATACACCCAACTCATGACTAGAGTGGGGTGGCTCAAAGATCTGCCCTCGCATCGGACCACCCCGTATAGGTCATGATAGGTGGTCCCAAGATGTCTCTGCGCCCTGTGCATATTTCCGGCCATGTCCTCTATCTCGTGCAATGATGGGGCCCAAAGAAGATAACAATGTATCCCCTCCCTTGTCCCCGATCGGCCTCGAGGCAAGGATCCCCATGATGGCTGTCTTTGGAAATACGGGGATGGGCAAAGAAGGAATGGATCTAACCCGCACTCCCTTCTTCGGCCCCGTAGAAATGGCGCATCCCCCATATAACACCGCCCACCGAGCTATCGTGTGCTGGACCCACTGTCTCTGGGGTGAGTCTCCTCCCGATGATCGGGACCCCTGTGATGCGATAAACATCCTCCAAAGTGATGGTCCACTCACCACGGACTCCCGGCAGCAGCGGTCGGAAGGTGTTCCGATCCGCGTCCCCAATATGAAAATAGGTCACAAAGAATCGATGGATGGAGCAACATGGGGGCACACGCGACAAACGTAATATACCGGCCCTCGCAATGTGTCCTCCTCATCCGCCGAGAGGGCATCCAAAACCCCGGCAGCTGGGCCACACTCTCTCTCCCGGCTCCATCTAATGTACTCCTCTTTTGCCTGCATACACCCAAAAACACACAAGGAAGAGTAAGTTAGTATCTAAACAACATCAAGAGCAGCGTAAAAACACGTACAAATGCTAAAAATACAAGTAAAAACTTTTAAGTAAGGTTCTTGTGCATTCTGTGCAAAACCGCCGCCCTGAGCAGGGGGGAGAGCCAGAACCGCCGCCTTAAGGGCGGCGGTCTCGTGACCGCCGCCCTGTTCAAGGCGGCGGTCGTGTAACCGCCGCCCTGTCCGGGGCGGCGGTCGCGGTCCGAAAACCCGCGCGGGTTTTAAACCTAAAAAGTCCAAAAAAAGCGAAAAATGACCATTTTAACTAAAAACAAAGCCTACCCAGTAGGCGCCCCCCCTAGATGGACCTTTTGAACCTAACAATTTCAAAAATAATCCCCCCATTGCAAAGAATTTGCCATTTCAAATTTAAAGAGGGAAAAACACAAAATGGAAGAAAACCAACCTGTGATCGCTGAGGTCGGTGTTCCGCTCGTGGAGGCATGATCACGATCTCGCTACGGACGTTTTGACTCTACTCGCGTAAGAAACCGTCACCGTGGGTCCCAGAGCTCAAAACCTATCAAATCGATTCGCGCAAATGAATAGGAAAATGGGCCCACTTTCATATATATAACGCCCCGATTTGTTTTAAATATCCTTTTCACAGGTTCGGAGCGCCGACGGAGGTAAGTTTCTATCCTCGCACAAACGGTACGTCCTCTTTCTCTATTATTTTAACGTTTATTTTTCAAATTATTGTATCTATCTGCATTTGAGTGCTCTTTTCATTTTGCAGAAGGGAATTTGGGAAGCGCCATTTCAACACACGGGCGTGTAAGGTATAATTTCTCACTTCCCATTTCGGGACGGCCATGCTCGGACCCACCGTTTTATGCCTCTTCATGGCTAAAACGCTTCTCCGAGGGGGCAATATGTACGTACCCAAAATTGTAAGGTACTGTACTGCGGAACGGTGTAATAAGTGCCCCAATGATGATACAGGTCTCTTCGCAAGGTGTTCGGGATCCAGAAAAGCCTTACGGATATGCGTTAACATCCCGCTTAGCCCCGTGTGCTTTGTTTTCCCTATTTTTCCTCTTTTCTTGGCTTTTTGGTCTTCAGTGACGAAACCGCCGCCCTGGGCGGCGGTCTCGTGACCGCCTCCCTGAACAGGGCGGCGGTCCTGTAACCGCCGCCCTGAGCAGGGCGGCGGTCCCGTGCGCGTTTTCCAGAACGTGCTTTTGACGGAACGCACGCAAAGATCAACGACTCACCAGCTTTTCTTGCCGACTTAAGCTTGCATTAATGTTTTTGGTCCCCTGGAATAGTGTTTTTCTTTTGTTTAATGTTTAAGAGTTCAGTTTGGGTTTGATCTTTGCATGTTTGGATTCCTATAAATGCATGGTTTGTGCACATGCAAAGGGCCCCTGATTTTAGTTCTGAATTTTGCTCCAAAGCTTGTTTTAAATTTCTTGTTGCAAGAGATTTAGTTTTCCTTTGTTTAGGTTTCTAGTTTTCCATTGAGTGCCTTGGTTAGTTTTGTATCATTTGGTAAGCCACATATCCAACTTGTGCAAGTGCAAACATCATTTGGACCACCATTTTCAATCCAATCTTCATGTTTTCAAATTACCATGGTCGTTTTAGTTTGCTTAGGATTGGTAAAACAGCTTTATGCAGGTTTGTTTTAGCTTTATGTTACCTTGTTGGTAAGCCACTGCACTCCAACTTGTGCGGCATAGCATTATTGTTTTGGAGTAGAACGGTCTAGGTAGCCATTAAAGTTCGCAGGTTTTGCTCTTCATACAAAGCTAGTCTCGTGTTCCGGACGCTCTTTGTTGCATGATTCGCAGAGACCCCGCTAGGGAATTGCATAGGCCAAGCTCGTACTCTTGTGCTATCCCTCTCCTATCCGCATTCTATTCTCGCTCGCATTTGGAAGGTCTGTCCATTGATCCAAATATTTATTCCTGCTGATGCAAGCATTTCACGCTTTTCGGATTCACGTGAGCACAAAGAACGTGGAGATCATATCGAGGGGACAAGAATATACATACCGCCGGATTCGCCACTCGCTCTCGCGAAATCCGTGTTCCATCTTTCAAAGTTATAGTTAGAACTTATCAAATAAAGTAGTTAATCATTTTATTTCAGCTTATTTCCATTCTCGATATTGCAGGAGGTTGTGGGGATTGATAGTTTCTGAGAAACTATGATTCATTCCTCACTTCTGAGGTAGGATCGAGAATCTTGCAGATAGATTAGTTATTTCATTGTTTAGAATAGATATACAAAATTGCACAGACAAATAGCTACACTCGGCTATTTTGTTTGTTTTACTTTGTTAGTTTAGTTGTCAATTCTAAATATTTTAAATACCGCTTTCTTATAAATTGCCGTAAAATACAAAAAGAAATTATATATGTTAGAAGTACACTTAAAATTTTACTTCATTATAGTTTGTCTCATTTCCGCTTTTTCATGACAATTACGGGACCTGTGGAGCCTGTGGAATACATTTTCGAGCCAATTGTGCCCACCCAATACCGTAGTGGCAATAATCGATATTGACCAAAACCTTAGGATACAAGTCTTCCAAACGACAATGACTTCAAATGATCAGTCACAAGTTGAGAGGGTTAAATATCGAAGACGACCAAGCACATCTGTTTTGGTCAAATCAGCCAAACTACAAAGTTATCCTAGAAAACATCCGCATGATCAGTAGAAGGATTTGAAAAAGAACAAATATTCGGGTGCGATCCTTTAGTTCCACACCTGACATGATACTGGAGACACCCTAGTAGATATAGATACCACTTAAGAATCAAGTCGCTCGAACACCCGTGAGGTATTCGAGAAAATCGCACAATTGCTGATTCTAAACGTAGAAGTTTGAAAAGGCTTATGACTACCGGATACTAGGGATCGAACTTGATCTCCCGTATGACCATAACGGGACCGCAACAACCAAGAGTCTATGGTTGTGATCCCCAGATCCCACAAAACCCCAACGAATCCACAAATCAATTAGATATAGACACCGGCCTACGCACATTAGTATTTCACCACCCCACTTCCACCTATCATCGCCGAACAACCTGCCCTTACTAGATATAGCGGCTAACGAAGCTAGGGAATTTCGACTAGGCCGAAAATCGCCCATAGAGTCGACTATTTTCATTACCGCCATATGACCTTATCAGAGATATATACGAAACAATCCCAGTCACTTCCCACGTATTCCGCAGCCCATAGATCGAATCACGCCGAGCTCGATATTGATTGGAGCCTTGAGCGATCATCCTCGCCGATCGATCTATCACACCGATCCAGTAAGAAGGGCCTTCTGCCTTAGATTCGCAAATACCGAGTGCGTGTCATTAGATCACACATTTGTCTCGGCACGACCTCGGGAAGTAAGAAGGGATTCTCCTTCTTTGTCACTTTTAGACGTATGGTTCCTCAAAAGTTATTTGAATGGGCGAGAAAGCAAATACCGAAGAATGAGTTAATGACAACTTTAGCCTCCTCTTGTATATTAATAGCTAGACTGGAGGCCGGGCACTTTAAGCAGTTACGAAAAGTGTGGACAACTTTAGCCTCTTCAATTCTATGTGGTTACCCAATGTCGCTGGAATTCTTCTGACAAAAAGTTCTCGGAGATTACAAATCCGGTATATTTTGCATTTGCCTATAGATTGAGGAATTTTTCCTTTCGGTGATTGTGATATACATCTAATTTCTCAAGTGAATTCAAATTTCCAATGCTTTCAGAATGTCCCCGAAATTTTATTTTCATACATGGCAAGTGAAGAAGATTCTTGAGTTCACCGATGTTGTGTGGTATAAATCTGTTAAACTATTTTTTAAAAAAAGCAAAAATTTTAAAGATTTGAGTTCTCCAATGTCCTTTGGGATCGTCCCTGTGAAATTTTTAGTGTCAAGGTAAAGATATTCAAGCTTGGTCAAATTGGTTATGCTTTGAGGTAGGCTACCAATTAACCTATTTGTACCTAAATTTAAAAAGATCAACTAAGTGAGTTCTTCAATGCCATGGGGAATGGTTCCTGGAATTTATTTGCGCCAATATTTAAGTATGTCAATCTGGGTCATATTGGAGATGGATTCAGTAGTCTCCTATCAAATTGTTTATATCAAGGTAAAGAATTTCAAGTTTGGTCAAATTCGTTATTCTCTTAGGTAGGCTACCAAGTAAACCTATTTGTACCTAAATTTAAAAAGGTCAACTCAAGAAGCTCTCCAATTCCATGGGGAATGGTTCCCAGATTTTGTTTGTGCCAAGATTTAAGTTTGTCAATTTGGGTCATATTGGAGATGGATTCGGTAGTCTCCCTTCAAAATTATTAATCGATAAAGAAAGGGTGGAGACAGGAAACTTAACGATACACATGGGAAATGGTCTTCATCTTGTTAGAGTCCAGGGAAAGATATAGTAAATTGTAAAGCTTGCCAAAATGAGATGGAATTTTTATTGTTAACTTGTTGTCGGAAAAATCAATGTCATATAACTCGAACAATACCATCGAGAGGAGGGATAGAACCAAGAAGCATGTTTCCTTCAAAGTGAAGATAGGACAAATTTTTAATCAAGCTCAAAACAGGGGGTTATTGTAGCTAATATCCAAATGAATGAGAGATGTGCAATTGCTCGAGAGAAATTGGAATGCCTCCACCAAGGTGATTATGAGACAAGTAGATACTCTCCAACATGCTTAGGTGACCAAATTCGGCGGCATGGACCCCGTCGGATTATTGTAGCGATACTCAATTCGGTGAGAGATGTACTGATTGCTCGAGAAATTGGAATGCTTCCACCGAGGTGATTATCGAAAAGTAGAGACTCTCCAACATGCTTAGGTGACCAAATTTTGGCGGTATGGTCCCTCTCAGATTATTGTACCCAATGTCCAATTCAATGAGAGGTGTGCGGTTGCTCAGGGAAATTGGAATTCTTCCACCGAGATGATTATCGAGATAAGGAGAGAATCTCCAACATACCTAGGCGACCAAATCTTTGGTGGTATGGTCCCTGTCAAATTATTTTCACCTAGTACAATCCTTTGAAGGTGCATGCAATTATCAAGGGATGTGGGGATGGAACCCTCGAGTTTATTGAAGCGAAGGTCTAATATCGTCAATGCTTTCGGAGTTATTAAGCCGAGTGGAATCCTTCCCGTAAAATAATTATGGGAGAGAGTGAAAGTGTGTAACAAGGAGAGAGTTCCTATTGAGGGAGAAATCATACCTTCCGACCCCAAATCGGGGAAACTAATGGCCACCACTCTCGAGTACCTTTTCTACACCAAATGCCATTCCACGAGCACAACTACTCGAAGTGTTAGCAGTCCGGTGGAGAGCAAGCGCATTGGGTCGAGTGTGATATCATTTTTGAAAGGTAGGAGAGCTTCAACATCCCTCTCACGATGATCACTACCATCCCGACTGGCCTTATTGAATCTGTATCCACTAACACACGATGTTTCACAACAGAAAACCTTCCTTGAATATCGGGCGATGCAAATTGCTGTTATTATTGGCATTGGAACTGAGAACGATTAATAACATTGCTAAGCCCAACATTTCGATTAAAACACATCTCTCCATTTGCCCTTCCCTCATGTTACTTGTTCAACTCAAAATTGAATGAAAATATTTCATACAAGACACCCTTTATATAATAAAAATTTAACTTAAAATACCTAGTAGATGATACATAAGAGATGTTAATTTAACAATGATGTGAAAAACACTTTGAGTAAATGACTTTGTAAGACTTTCTCTAGAAGAGACTAGGAAAACATATTTGATGTGGACAAGACTTTGATTAAATGACTTCACAAGAATTTCTTGAAATGTGATTGAGATTGAGATTGAGACGGAGACTCGGAAAACGTACTTGACGGTTTCATGCCTCTTTAAAAATGAACCTTTTACAAAAATGGCATCAACCCTTTTATAAAAGAATTTATTCAAGTGAAGACATGGGTTGTAAGTTTCGTCCTTGGTGCAAGTTCAACCATACCAAAATAATCAAAACTTCATTGCTCCAAATTCTATTCAAACACTACAGGTTTCAGTTTTCCCACAATTTAATGGCATGCGTCATTTTGCAATTATTATTTGTAATGATGTGGAAAATTTTGCATTCACATACAAGACTTTTTGGCTTGATGTCAAGACCATCTGTCTCTGAAAATGCACCCATGTATGGTGTGCTCCCCCTAAAAACATGCATGCAACACATAGATGGTCATGCAACAATATGATGTGGCAGGTAAAGGACCTCCTGAGAGACTTTTGTCAATGTCGGAGGATCAAAGTGCGTGTGAGATACTGCATTGATTCAAACTTGCAAAAATTATTACTCTGAGCTATCTTTATTGCAAACGGGGCAACACACATGGGGTTAGTTAAAAGTTACGATGCAAACCCATGTTTGCCGTCAAACCCCGCCCCGCCATTTCATTTGATTTTATGATTTTTAATACTTTACCTTTGGACACTGTGACCTTTGGAGAGCAAATTTAATGGTTCGTGGTATTTAATTTTAATGGTTAGGTTTTAAGTTTTATTATTATTATATGTTATAATTTTAAATTTGTTATTATATTGTTTGTTTAGTATAAGTTTAGTTTTCTTTTTGTATAAGTCTAGATTAGTTTTATTTAAATAAAAAATTTGATTTTTGTATTTTCTTTTTAATATTTGTTGGATTAGTTTTATTTAAATAAAAAATGTGATTTTTGTATTTTCTTTTTAATATTTGTTGTTTGTCGATTATAGTTATTTTTTTGTGTTGATAGTTTTGTGACTTGAGTCGTTATTTGTGTGTTTTTGAGCGTCAATCAATTTTTGTTGAAAGTGTAAAATAAGTCCTTAAAGGTAAAATTTTCAATAAAATAAGATCTTAAACAATCTTCAATGTAATAAATCTCTCCGATTCAATGTACTAATCACATATTTTGTATTGGGTGCATTCTCGACCAAATCTGACATTAAACTTGTGGGGGCGATATAGATGTTCGATTCCCCTCCACATGTTCGCACTGGGGAATGTTAGGAAATAAATGTATTAGTTCTCACATGGTGACCAATACTATTGTAAGAGATAGTTTAATATTTGTGTGTGAATAATAATGAGTTGAAAATGCAACTCACGTAGAAGATAGGTTCAGTGAAAATATTTAGGAGAGAATAAGAGGGAGATGTATGGAATAGAATGAGAAATGTAAGGGATAAAATAATAAGTGTCGATTCCTTTTTTATCGAAGATATTCACACTATATATGTAAAGCTTACATTCAAGTAAAATAATTAAGTTGATTGACGTCCATTTTGTGTTGTGCACATCTGAACCTTTGGCTCTTTCACAAGAAAGAAATTCTTCGATATGGAGTAATTTCTATAACAATATCTACATGATCCATTTTTTATTTTTCTTATGATGAAAATATATGCTCCAAGAAGTATTTTAGACTATTCAAATCTATCTTCCCTTTAAAGTGCTTTCCATAAAATATGGTCACCATTTTTTTATCATATGAAGGAGAACCATCACATCCTTCTCATAAACGGGATTCAAAAAAATCTTACTTTTGATTTAGATGCTTTTAAATGCAACGGGTCATCCCTCTTGCATCAACATTGTCTACATTCCATACGAAACATTACATTAAATAATGAAGGTTTTGGAAAAGTATAGGGTAGTTAGAGCAAGGGTGGTGCACATGGCCTCCTTCAACTTCTCAAATACCCCAATGGCTTCTTCAATCCCATAGAAGGAGTTCTTCTTCAATAAATCTATCAGTGGTGTTTTTATACTACCACAATTTTGTACAAAACAATGATAATCACTTGTGAGCCCTAATAATCCCCATAGGTATTTGAATGGTCTAGGCAATAACTATTTTACCATGGTCTTGATCTTGTGAGGTTACACCTTCATTCCTTTATGAAAAACAATGTGACCTAAATAATCGACATCCTTGACTCCAAAATCAAGTTTAGAAGATCGTCTTAAAGATGATGTAGTTTAAGATTATTAAATACTCAATTCACATGATCTAAATATTGATGGCGCTCAAAGAATGTTTATTGATTACTATATTTTATTATACGAAGTGCACGCCATTATATAGGCTGCGAGAGGGAGGACAGGAGGAAACAATTACATAACTATTTACTAACAACTACTAACAACAATGTATTAACAATGCGCTAACATTCCCCCCCTTAATACATTGCTCTTACAAATGTACCCCCTAAACAAATCAAACTTCACCTTGTCGAGAGGCTTGGTGAGAATATCTGCAACTTGAAAATTAGTAGGGCAATACTGGAGCTAAATTTGGTGGTTCAAGACCTGTTCACGAATGTAGTGACATTCGACCTCAATATGCTTCGTTCATTCATGGAAAACAGGATTCTTCACAAGCTTCAACACACCTTGATTGTCGCAGTGAATGACGGGAGGTTTCTCTTTAGGAATCCCTATATCTGCAAGAATGTGACGTAACCAAATTACTTTGCACACAGCTCCTCGTGCGGCGTGGTATTGACCTCGGTGGATGAGAGAGCAAAAACGGTTTGCTTCTTGATAATCCACAAGATAGGTGTAGATCCGAGATGAAAAACATAACTGAAGTGGATTTCTGTCATCAACGGATCTGCATAGTTCAAGTTTGTATATCCCCTGTAAGAAGAACTAAGTGTTCTTTCGATACTCAGCACAAAGTCAACTATACCTCGGACATATCTCAACACATGCTTTGTTGCTATCCAATGACATTTCTTCGGCTCTGCATAAACCGGCGAGATAGCTCAGCTGCAAAGCAAAGATGCAGTGCAGTATAAGTCAAGTAAATGAGACTCCCCACAAGATGCCCTGTAGTGAGTGCCATCTACCTACGGTGAATCCTGGAATCTAGATAATTGCAAACCTTTCTCCATATGATTGGACATTGGTTTACAATCGACATTCCATACTTTTCAGGAGTGTCTTGGCATATTTCATTTGGGAGACGAAGATATGATTCTTCTTTACGCCATATCTCTAAGCCAAGATAGTAGTGAAGTAGCCCCAAATTGATCATGTCGAAGGATTTATTCATATCATTCTTTACATCATCTACAAGATTGTCAGAAATTCCTATGATCACAAGATCAACTACATACAAAACCAGAATGACAATCTTTGTTTCTACCTTCTTGATATACAAATTTGTATCTGAGGGGCTATGAGTGAATCCATGCTACAATAGGTGATCATCAATTTTTATATACAATGCCCTAGGTGCTTATTTGATTCCATAGAGAGACTTTATCAGACGACATACCTTATGTGGTTGATGCTCATCTACAAACCCTTCGGGTTTGGCCATGTACACTTCTTATTTTAGATCACCATTTAGAAAAGCACTCTTGACATCTATCTGTTGAAGTTTCTATCCATTTTTGTCTTTGCCGAGTGCACGAGATAACTCTGATGGTTTTGATCTTCGTAGTGGGTGCCAAGGTCTCATCATAGTCAATTCCTTCTTGTTGAGCATAACCCTTTGCAACAAGTCGTGCTTTTTGTTTGTCGATTGAACCATCGCCTTATATTTTGTTTTGAAAATCCATTTGCAGCCAATGGATTTCTTACGGAAGAAGATCAACAAGTTCCCATGTCGATTCGAATTAGGGAATCATATTCAGCATCCATATCCTGTTTCCACTGTGGTTGGTCTAATGCCTCACGAACAGTGTCAAGTTCGGTGCTCTCAACAACTGAACTCATGAGTGCAAAATTTACCTCATGTCTAGCTTGAATTCGTGTTCTGACTCCCATAGAAGTACCAGGAAGTGAGTTTAGGTGTGCATCCCTAATAGTATTCTGGACCCATTTCAGACGTTGGTGTTCTTGATGTGAAGATGTGTTTTCCATTGTGCAAGATCAACGAACAAGTCTCCACTCAGCTCTTCTTCTCTCTGAGAATAATCGTCTTGCCCATCATCTAGATGTGTGAGCAATCTATGTGACGAGGTCTTTACTAGATCTCCATTGTGTGGCAGGGGAGTCAAAGGATGACTCATCACATACCACATCTTGACTCTCGTAGATCTTCTTCGTCTCGGGATCCATGAGAAGATATGCCTTTGAGGTAGTACTATACCCTAAGAAAAGACATGGCAGTGTCTTTGGATCGATCTTCTTCCTTCTCTTATTTAGAACATGCATAAATGCAGTGTAACCAAAAACTCTCAAATGATGAATAGAAGGTTTACGACTAGTCCATACCTCTTCAGGTGTCTTATTCTGCAAGATCTTCGTGGGTGCCGGTTGAGTAGATACACTACTATCGGGTACATACGCCCAAAACCGATCCTCCAACTTAGTGGTCGAGAGCATACAACAAGCCATCTCCATGACAATCCTATTGTGGTGCTCGAAATCCTGTTCTATTGGGGCGTGTAGGGTGCAATCGGATGTTATTGAATGCCATGCTACTTTAGGTATGCTAAGAAATTATTTGACAAAAATTCCCCCCCTCGATCTCGAGTAGAGGAGAAGAAGAGGCTTCCTAGACTGAAGGCTTTGCTGGTGGCTTCTTTGGTAGAAGGTTTGGAAATTGGCAAATGCCTCACTCTTCTTAGGAGAAAATATACCCACATTTTCCATGAGTAATCATCGATGATGAGTTGGAAGTACTCAAAAACTTGGAAGCTAGGCGGCAAGAGTGCATTGCAGATTGGTGTGAGCGACTTTGAAGATGCTCTGTAGAATGATAAGAACTCTGTTTGAACGGACCTCTATGTTGTTTTCCTACAAGACATCCCGAGAAAACAGGTAAGGAATGGGAGAGTGGAGGAAGCCCTCTTACCATTTCCTTGGCACTTTGAGCGATGCGAGCCTCGGCAGAAAGATGACCATATTGAAAGTTCCATAGTGCGGTGGACTCCACCATTGAAGCGAGAGATTAATGCTAGATGAAGTGACCACATCCGGTGCAAATAGAAGGCCCTTCGAGAAATGCTTGAGAAATGGTGAATCTCACGGGAAATGATGTAGGACTTGACCCCATTGTCAACAAAGAATTCAACCTGCATCTGATGGTTAAGAAGTTGACTCACAGAAAAAATATTTGAGGTCAAACTTGGAACATATAGCACCTTCGTGAGTGTACATCTTCGTGTTCCAAGAGGAATGATGACATCACCAATCCCCGCCGCAATATACTCCTGATTGTCTGCGATGGTGATCCGATCTCCAGTGGGCCGGTCACTCAGAGTATGGAACAACTTCTTATTGCCATTCATGTGTTTGTTGGCACCTGAATCAATCAACTAGACATCTTCTAACGGCTGCGAAGTCTATGAGACTAGAACAATGTCAAAATGAGTCATGTCTTGAACCTCTTCATCAGAGGTGGCATCTGCTGAGCAGCAATGTGACCCTTCTACCTCTGATTACGAGCATGCCATCGGGATTTCTTGGAATATCCTTGGCTAGAAGTTCTCTCTTCGCCAGAGTTGCCATACTTGCGACCGTTGTAATAACAGTTCACAGTCGTGTGCGTATCCGTGGAGCAAATGTGGCACCATCGATCCACCTTGTTGTTCTACTACTTCTGGGGTGGCCGCTGTGGTGGCCACTGAGAAGATTTCTGCTGAGGATGTTGCTTCTGATTACGGGGGTGAATTCCCTTTCGAGGCTTATGCTTTTGCCTCATGATGAGAGCCTTGTCTTCGAAGGCTTCTTAAACATTTTTCATGGCTTCTTCCTGCTGGAGATAATTCACCATGGTGGCAAAACTCACCTCCTGTTGAGTGATGGTCAACGTGGTGATTAGTGTCTGAAATCAGGAAGGAAGAGCTTGCAAGGTGAGGGGGACTAGAAACTTTTCGTCCACCGATTCACCGAGAGCAGAGAGTTCTACACGTAACTCAACTACACGGCGCAAAAAGGTTTCTAATGATTCACCATCATGCATACTTATCGTATGAAGCTTTGTTTGAAGATGCAACTTTGTCACTAGATTCTTAGCTTTGTAGATGGTACACAATGCGGTCCATGCCTGAGAGGAAGTGGTTGCTTCCCGAATGTATGGTTACACCTCATCAGAAAGGCTCAGGGTGATAAGCATTAGTGCTTTTGCATCCGCCTTTTCATATTTAACCAATATATCAGCATCATGGGAAGGGCGTCTTTACCATAAATGATCCCCAAAGATCTTTGAACTGAAGAATCATCCACATCTTGGTTTTCCATGCGGTGAAATTTCACCCTTTCAAGAGTTGGGCATCGCATAGCAATATTTTTAGAGCAGACATTTTCAAAAACTCAAAAATTGTATTTTATTTATTTATTTTCAAAAATGGCTACAATTCTTACTGAAGGAATCTGTCCCGAAGATGGGCTCTATAGGCTTGTGCAGTGAGACGCGGACACTCCTGTGGGTGTTCCACTTCACGTTCATCATCTACATCATAACCATGTTCAAGTTCTACACGAATCTATCGTGCTTTACATCGAGCGTCGAACCAAAAATACTCAAACAGTCCTCGATGCACAATCTCGTCAAAGAGAATATTCCCAGTGTTGTGTAGATCGTTGACCAAAGAAAAGAACAGCCCAGTGGTGTCTTCGTTGTCACTCAATGCCCAAATATTTGATGCATTACTTGCAGTTCTTTGTGCATCCGAAATTTGTGACATACGCACACACACAGTTTTGCAATTTGCAGGCTTCCTTCCACATGCCTACACAGGTTGTATGTCTGTAGGGATTTTCTCGGCCAAATCCACGCTTCAACCAAGGACAGGTCACTCTTGGTCGTCCACGCACAGTTTAATGGAGACTCCACGTTTGGCTTTATTTTCCACGCACAACATACACCTCCACGCCAGCAAGGAGTACAAAAATGCCAAAACAGATGTGCCAAGCTTCAGGCGGTTAGAGGAATGAAAAAAATGGTACTCACTGGCACCAATCTTCATGGCAGCAGCACTATGGTTTGTCTGAAAATCAATGATGGAAGAAATCGTGTTGCACAACACTATGGTTTGCAGTCAATGATTTGACAGCAACTCAGAAACCCGCACTTGTCCTCCAAATTTGCATGCAGGTTTTAAACTCTGCACACTCTCCACCACGCACAGGTTACGAACAACACATGGCACTCCAAATCTTCAAACAAATGCCTCCAATGCCAAATGAAATGCCACAAATTGTTTGTCAAGCTTCCACGCAGGCAGAGGATGGACTGCTCTGATACCAATGATGGCGCTCCAAGAATGTTTATTGATTGCTATATTTTATTAATATAGAAGTGCACGCCATTATATAGGCTACGAGAGGGAGGACAGGAGGAAAACAGTTACATAACTATTTACTAACAACTACTAATAACAATGTATTAACAATGCACTAACAAATATTCCTCCATGTTTTGTTGTATTAAAATTTCATAAAATAACATTAATAGCAATTTCTAATAAATGGTTGAAAGAAAAAATGTAAAATATAAATTGAGCTTATTTTAGCTTGATTATGAGTATGAAAATTCAAATTTGGAGATTTATACAGTCAAGAAAAGGGGTAAACTGGTTTATTTTGGGATCAAATTAATTAAAATGGGAGCATGTTCCCATATTGTTATGTTTAGGTTTGTTTTAGTTTTAGTTGTTTCATTTTTAGCTATATTAGGATTAAATTAAATATTTTGGGAAGTTTCAAAACATGTAGAGAGTATGGAGAAATCCATTTTTCTATAAATTTGTGTAATTTCACTATAAAATTATCTGGTGTTGAATTTAATACATAAAAGGGATCTTTTAGCTTTCAATTGGTTTTGTGAGTTATAATTTATTTCTTGATTATTGATTCATGTCTTCAAACCTAGATAGTAATCTCTTTTGGTTTATTAAGTGGAGTTTGCACTTTGATTCTCAGTCGAAGTTGCAGGGTAATATATTGTGCTATGTTGATCTTATTCTCATTAGTGATGCTTCTAATGATTGATTTTGTAGACGTGCTATGAAATATTTCATATTTCAGTGGTTTAGGAATGTTTGAAAGTGATAATTAGTTTGTTTTTGTGTGTAATTTTATTAACTTGAACAATATTAAGTTGGTAAACCTTTTATATATGCTTTGTAGATGAACTAATTTTATTTTCTTAGAAGATGCGAATTGTGGTTTCTTTTATGTCTTTTTGATTGACCTAGAATTCTTAGATATCCCTTAGTCGCGCTTAGCACATCACTCACAGCCTTGGTGAGCACTCACCCAAAGCACGCAAAGGTACAGGTCCCTCTTTAAGGTTGTTGCGGTAGAATGGTATCATGATGAAGTAATACAACACATATATTTAGAAACTAATCCATCAAGACACGAAATACGTAACCGGATCTCGAAAGGTATGTACTTAAGTCTAAACCATCAAGGAATCAACAACATGGAATAATAGAACATGTAGAAACTATGATTCGACCACTAATCCTCATATATTAATCAAGACAACAAGACAAAAGCTTCATACAATACTTAGTCATGCGCGCATGGATCTACATTACAATTATCCGGTCTCATGCACTCATGTAACTATAATCCTTCATAATGGTATTAGGTATTCGTATCATGTATTATCTATTATGTCTATCTTACTAAGTAATCCATTACATATATATAGGGTGGGGAACTAGCTCTTCACAATGTATCTATACCAAAATAAGTCGCACGGTAAAAATAGCCACGTGCTTTTTACAATTATAGTCATACATGCAAGTATGATATCTATAGATCACGATAGTTAACCATGATGATAAATCTATTCTTGGATTATCTCCATGCAAAGTGCTTCAACATACTCTTTGACATATAGATGAAGAGTGGCATGCAAGCCTTGGCATCGCTTGTGTATTCCGCACACCAACTCCTAAAAATATCCTTGATCTACAAAATCGGCTAAGTCCCAAAAGCGACTCTCGCACCTCTGTGCGTGACGCCTTCCTATTCCTTCGCGCTTCCGATCCTTTCCTTTTTTCCGCGTGGATTAAGTCCGAGTTCTACTAAGTGTTTTCTCTTATCAACATTACCCCACACTAATCTCATTGTCACCCGATAATGTTGATGTCCAAAACTTACACAAAGAATGGATGAATAAAGAATATTGGATAAGTTACACACAAAATAATTGTTCAAGCTTTAGGTTCCTCTATTTCTTTCGAAGTAGTAACTCTGGGTATTCCTCTTTTATATCTGCTTCTAAGTTCTCCCACTCTGTCAATGCCTTCTCTGCCTTCTCGGAACATCTATAATGATAGACTCCACTCATCCTAAGTTAATTTTCCCTGCTCATTCTGTATTACCAGCATTATGCTTGACATAGAGGTTTGCGACCCCTTCTAGTATATCCATTTTTTGAGCAATGAGCTTTCCAAGCTCATCTAACCTCTCTTTATGTGGTGATTGTGCTACAGCTAGTGTCTCACGCTTCGCTTCACCAAAGTTAATCATTCACTCGGCCTAGTGTTGCATCCTTCATAGCCTTTTGGACCTCATTATCTTCCTCCGGTGTTTTTACCACGATTAGTGCTTACGGAGCTATGCATATCATTAATGCATGATCGGCTTTCTTCACTCGTCACGAATTTCTTATAGTAGGCCCTCATAGGTAGCAACCTTCTTTATTCTTGCATCCCGTGCTTTTTTGCTTCTTCGCTGGGTCCTTGGGCTGCACTTTCACATGTACCTTCTCATCTTTTAACACCAAATCTATCATTGTTAAATGCACGTAGTGCATCACAAAAGGAAATTCCTTTAGTACCTACACTTCCAAATGTGGGCACAACTTTATTACATCATCCCCAATCTCCTCCGCCATATCGACAAAAGTCTCATATTTTCTTTTGATCAAGTCCTTCTCCTGTACTAAGTGCACTATTTCCACATCCTTGGCTTTCGACTTGTCTTTCAGTGCCCTAATTGTAGCAGATTTATCAAGGTTTCTTCTCGCTACTTCGGTAGATACCTTCACCAAGGCATTGCTTACCTGCTCATCCGTCATGACGGTTGGTTTAATTGTCATGTGTCAGACCTCGGGCATTTTTTTCAACCTTTTAGATGTGCATGATTCCTCACAAACATAAAATTCTGGTTCTTCCATATGCATATGCATTGACCATGAAATTTTCTTCCGTGCATGTAATGTCACCTTGTTCTCATCCATAAGCGCCCATCTGAATAAATATTTTTTCTCGATGGTGCTCTGGAACCAAGTGCGAACAATCATTTTTGGGTCTTCTGCATACCCCATCATTTGTGCCCTTATGTCCTCACTTGTCCAACGGGACCTTGGCCCTCTTGGAATGGCTACATCAAGGTTAGGCATATTGGTTGTATCCTCTCCTTGCCTTGAGTAGCTTATGCTTTCTATTTTTTTGTTTCTCCACTTAGTTTCTCCTCTTCATTCTGAGGCTCTTCTTCTATGCTAAGCTAGATTGGAGATGGAGGCACTCTCTCCTTATATTCCTCTTCTTCTTCATCCGGCTGAGCTTCCTTCTCTTTTTCTCCTCGGGTTCCCTCACCGATGAGAGCCACGGTAATTTCCTTGGTGTCCGATGGGCCTCCCCTTGCGCCCTTGTTCGTTTAAACACCCTTTTGAACCTTTGGTCACCTTGCTCTTCCCTGCCTTTTCCTCACCTTGTGAAACCGTCACGCACTCCTCTTTCTCGTCCGCATTAGATGGTTGCTTCCTTCGTGCACCAAACCACTACTATCTTCGGGATTTTCATCTTCTTCCTTGTCATCTGTGTGATTTTAGAAGGCCAAGGTGCCAAGATGTTCTCCATAGTATGCTTCCCCTTTGGTGGTCTGGAAGCGTGAACTTGTTCTCCACAAACTTTCTATTTTCCATCTTCGGCTTAAGTTGAAGATATACAAGCATAGCCCTGATATCCCCAATAGCAAGTGTTTTTAGCTTAATGCTCAAAACCTTCGAGATAATACTCTCGTTGTAATAATATTTCCCTAGATATCCATAGGTCTTCCGTAGGGTGTGCTATTCACAATCCACCTTGTCTGCATTAAAACTAACCTTCTTGTGTTAGTGAGTGATGAAGCTCAAGCTTGGAAATACCGGGCGAGGAATGCATAAGGTAGTTTGCACCAGGGGCTCCATGACCCATCTACCATCGGGAAATGTGCATTACATAAATGTTGGTAGACAAAAAATTTAGCATGTTTCCTAGTCGAAGGTAACTCCTTTGGTATGCGCCATTCCTCTTCAAAATCCGTGCGGAGCCTGTCATACCACATCTCCACCCGCTCCTTCACCCCGTCTGTCATTAACCTCTTACATATATATTTGTTGAATCTTTTCCCGGTGACTTGTTATTCATGGGGTACTCCCATATATTCTCTTCCGGGCCATCCGGTACCCCAATCTCCATAAACACTAAGGAAAGTAGGACACAACCAAAACTTATCTTAGTTCCTCCGTGCACTTCCTCTACTATAAGTTTTGCAATGAAGCTGACAATGTTATAAGTGACCCCTTCGACATGCGCTTTGCCACATGCAGCCACATAGAGTTAACTTGTGACCAACGATCTTGGTCATTCAACTTCATAACAGGTGTCTTTCTTGCTGCTGTACTTCTTGGACAATTTTGTAATTTTTCTATGTCCATTCCATGCGGTCCTTTACGGTATCCCGATTGCTTTGTGTGTTTCCAATATGGCACCCTTGTCAGTTATGTCAATTTTAATGTCCTCGCCTATTGCCATTAATCCTATTACTGTGGCAATAAGAATGGGTGTTAGTCTTACCCTACTCCCTGCAAAGTAGAAAAAATCCTCATGGATTCAGCTCATCAACCACCTATACAATGGTGCATATTTTCTGAAGTATGGGAGTTCGTAAAGTTGGTAGACACCAATCCTTCTCAAAAACCTCTCCCCTGCATCATCTTATATTGGCATTCCATCATCAGTTCATCTGTCTATTCGGGAGGTGAGAAAATCATCCAACCTCTTTTGGTTGTCCTTCGTGTGGTGGTTGTATTCGCTGATTTTTCTTTTCCATATGTGGGAATCCCATTCTTGGCCCACAATTACTTCCACGGGGTCTTGCATTTCTAAGAAATTTCTCTCGAGGTCATTTCTTCCTCTTCTTCTACTACCACCTTCTTTTTTTCCTTTACTAGTGTTGTTTCTTCTTTGGAGCCATTCTTCTCTTTGGGTTTTGTTTTCTAGACCTTCTGCTGCAAGTTTTTATTAGTTTCCTTCAAACCCTAACTCGATTCAACCATGCCCTAATTTGCAATCATGAAATCACATGCCCTAGCTCTGTTCTATCACTCTGCTTTGTTCAAACCCTTCTCCTACGGGGATACAAGCCTTTCCAATACATAGATCTGTCTTTCACGCCTGGTTCACTTGCTTCACACCTTGAATCGCTTTACTTGGCTCTTCACACGTAGCTCTTTGTCAAATTCTCATAGTCACAAGGGTAAAAATGAAATTACATCCCGTCCTTATATAGATTTCCACTTTTTGTTGCATTAATTGCTCCTTCACCTACCAAATTCTCCTCATTTATTACCCACTTTTGTCTTTAAAGCACGTACATCTTCGTGCTTTAAGCTATAACCTTCTAGTGCACCTTCCTACCCTTTGCCATAGACTTCTCTTCAGCGCACGCTCTAGCGCCCGAGTACCTCGTCACTGCACCATCTCCTAGTAGTTACCATGGCCACCACTTACCTCACGTTATACTTTCCCTCATTCATCTTCATCCTTGGTTATCTTTGAGAAGCAATCTTTTGTCAATCACCCTTAGCAACCTTCTTTCTCAACACCCGCAGCATTAAATCTTCATAGCATATACCTGAGAGTCACCAACAATCCACCCCACACTAAAAGTATGTGCAGTCCTCTGTGCATCAACATGCTTCATATTGTAGTTAGCTTCATGCGCGCAAGCGCGCTTATTACACAAAAACAAGAACTAAATTGACAAAGCATAGCGATGATGAAATAAACACATTAAGGGAATACAGAAAGGAAAACCTAATCTATCGGCCTAGTGCCTTATTACAAACACCCATAAGACTTATTTATAGTAGGGCTTCAACCTACTCCTATTAAAATGATCGGGTATCCTTGTTCCATCAATTGTATCTAAGCGTGCAAGCACTGACTCAATTATGTGAGTTATAATATACAGTCCCAACCAATGCACCTTTAGCTTCCCTAGATGGCATAAAAACATAGATTCATACAGAAGTACCATTTTCCCAACCGCAAGTTTCTTATCCCTGATATGTCTATCATGCCATGCCTTTTGGCACGCTTTCTCTTGTTTCTGACTCCAGCATGCTATGGCTTGGTGCTCATCTAGTTGAACCATCTTCTCAATCTGTTCTTCCAAGGCTTGCTCATCAACTAGACCTCCAACGCACGCAATGTGCAAAGAAGGTAACATAAATTCTATAGGAAGAACAGCTTCCGTGCCAAACACCAATTGAAAAGGTGTGGCTTTGTTCAATCTCTTGTATGTTGTTCTATAAGCCCAAAGAACAGCAGATACTTTATCATCCCAATATTTCCTTCCAACATCACAAATCTTGGTCAATGTGTGGCTCAAAATCTTGTTAAAAGCCTCAACAGTTCCATTTTCCTGAGGGTGATAGGGTGTAGTCTTATGGTGGGCAACCATAAACTCATCTAACAAAATTCTTATTGTCTCATTCAAAAAATGTGTGCCCCTATCACTTGTTAAACTTAAAGGACAGCCATACCTTGTAAGAACATTCTCCCATAAGAACCTTGTTATTGTAGCCCACTGCAGGTCTTTCGTAGGTGATACCTCTTCCCATCCGGTAAGATAGTCCATACAAGTGATGATATAGCGTGATCCATTCCTGCGCACAGCTGGTGAAATAGGCCCTATAAAATCAATCACCCATTTCTGAAAGGCTTCTACACTTGTAATTGGTCGTAAAGGCATCTCATCCCTCTATCCTGGTCGACCTAGATGTTGACAATGGTCACATGCCTTACAATACTCTTTACAATCCTTATACAACGTTTCCCACCATAGACCAACAAGTAGGATCTTTCGCATTGTAGCATCACCTGCATAGTGGCCACTGCAATACCACCTTTGTGTGCTTCCTCCATTATATCCTTTCGTTCATGCTCCAATACACAACATAACACCTCATCTCTACCTAACATACAAATCACCACTAATTAACATGAATGGTGTCGCGTGTATAGCAATTTGCTTTTTCTCCAAGGACCGCATGCCTTCTGGTGTCATCCCCGTCCTTAGGAAGACAACAATGTCCTCTAATTCTGTTGGCACGTGTTGTAACCTATACAACTATGCATCAGGCATGGTCTCTTCTATTGTTTGTGATTCTTCACCTGATTGAACTCTAGACAAGTGATCCAGTCCAGAATTACTTTTCCCTGGTTTTACCACAACTGTAAAGTCAAACTCTTGAAATAAGAGCATCCATCTACATATGCGCCCTTGTAAGATGGGCTTGTTCACCAAATACTTCAATGCCATATGATCTATATAAAACACAAAAGGTGTGGCCAATAGATACTATCGAAATTTGTGCAAGGCATATATCATGGACAAGGCATCACGCTTTGTAGTGGTATAATTCTTTTCAAGGCAGGGGTCAACTTCCTACTAGCAAAACAAATGGGATGATCAACTATAACTTCTCCAAGTTGAGCTAAGACAACACCAATGGCCATGCCATAGGAGTCCACGTGAACATGAAAAGGTTTATCCCATGAAGGAAAGTGCAAGATAGGCACGGTAGTAAGTTTCTTCTTCAATATCTCAAATGCACGTTGTTGTGACTCCCCCAATAGAATGTACCTTTCCCCTTGAGCAATTCTTCCAAGGGTGTGGAAAATTTTGCATACCCTTTTATAAACTTCCTATAATACCTTGTGTGACCCAAAAATCCACGCACCTCACTTTGATTGGCAGGCACTTTCAATCCTAAATTAATGCAATTTTATCTGGGTCAACCAACAACCCTTCCTTGCATATTACGCACCCTAAAATTATGCCAAAGGGAGTAGAAAAGATGCACTTCTTGATATTCAACGAGATACTCAACTGTCTACATCTTTCAAACATTAAGCATAGATTGTCACAATGATCCTTAATTATCCCATAAACGGTCCAATCATCAAGATAGAACTACAAGAAGTTGTGAATAAAATCCTTGAATGCTTGTACCACTATCCTTGAGAATACAACAGGTGCATTCTTCAATCCAAAGGGCATCACAGTATAGGAAAAGCTTCCCCATTCAATAGTGAAGGTGGTCTTTTCTTGATCTTCCAGGGAAATCCTAACCTGATGATACCCTGAGAACCCATCTGTAAATGGATATATCTTACACCCAGTAGCTCCTAATATTTCCTCTGTGAATGGCATAGGAAAGGGATATGTAACACATGTTGCATTCAACTCTCTATAATTAACAAAAATTCAAATCCTACCATCCTTTTTGATACTTATCACTATAGGACTGACCTATTCGACTCATCCACTTTGGTCGAATGATCCCAGATTTCAACATCTTGCCAATTTCCTCCTTTACTTTCTCGTGCAAATTGGGATTCATTCAATAAGGTCACTTCTATCGGGCGTGCACCTTCCTTAAGCTTTATCTTCATTTCTCCAAGTGATTTATGAATGCCTTTAAGTTCATGGTATCTTGTTGGGAATAAGTCCTCATAGTATTTATGTAACTCAATGATCTTTGCCACTTCTGATTCTAACTAGTAATCTCCAATTATCACCTCCTTAGGTTCAGCTTCTATGCCAATATTTACCTTTGTTGTCTTTATAGGTTCATGATATGCACACGCATCTACATCCACACTAGCTAATACTTCACGTGATCCATGTGATTGATCCACTTCCAAGTGCTCAACTTCCTCATCGTCAATTATGTAAACCAACTTCCCCTTGTCATTCTCCAAAGAAGCGCTCAAGTAGTATGATATCCCCTACTTCATCCTCAAAACGTGCCCCTGTCTTTATCTCACCAAATAATTCCTAAATAAGTTCTTCCGCTTTCCCCCTTTGTCTCCCATGGTTAAGCGCTTGATAAAGCTTAAAGCCTTGTTTTCTTGGTGGTGTAGATGATAAGAAGTCAAAATTTTGGATCATCCTGAGTCAAATTCTACCAATTTCCGGTGTCACGATGTAATTCGGAATATACATGCCAAGCACACGCACAACCTCAGAGTAGAATAAAATTGATGCACCCAAAGTGAGTGCGGTAATGCTTCTTGTCCTACTTTCCGAGTCTCTCACACTCTTTGGATGTGGTGTTGAATAGGTTGATCACCATGATAAGGGAAAATCTTTGTAGTTGCATTAATTTTTGAGAACTTGGTTGATAAGGCGGTCCCAATCTCTCCCCATTCTAAGAGATTATCGTTGTGGACCACCCACCAGCGCGTTATTGTTCCGCCCAAAGTATATGACAACATATCTCGTCTTTTAAGCTGGTCAGCCCAGTTTGCCTCCATGGCCTACAAGAATCCAGCCAGATCTTCGGATCCAGTATATCGGGGTACTGAGCGACCTATACATCAAACAGAGCAAAAACCCTTTTTGTAAGCAACCGCATGCTTAACTTCATGCCCCACCAGTTCATAAGTTCCATGAGCCCAATTATCACAAGAAAAACTTGTAGTATCGTTGATTGATTGAGAATCTTCCTAATGAAGGATTCCTTCCTTAGATGGCTCATTGACCTCTGGGTCCCAAATAACACGTATATAGATTATATTCAAGTCCTCTTCACTCAAAGGTTCCACATATGGTATGGATTTCCCATTTGTCAACGGTATTATGACCCTTTCCTCCTTGTTCTCAAAGCTGATATACCCCTTGTTAAACCTCAAATCAACATTGTTTGCATAACACCAAGGGCACCCAAGAAAAGCTAGGAAGCTATCTGCTTCGCGAGTGCTAACAATTCAAAGTCTCCTATGAACTTGGCCCCTTGTATAGTTATAGATGCATCCTTCAAAACTCCTATGGGAGTAGCCTTTGTTCTGTTTTCCATGAAAAATACATTAGATGATGGTTGTAATGGAGGTCTCCCCATTTGTACCCATGCATCCAATGTAAGTACATTTACTTCTACACCTATATCAATCAAAATATTGCTCAATAGCCAACCATCCACAACAACATTCAAAGTGATTTCCTTGTCATATTCGATGCTATCGAGGGAAGATTTTCATGGAGTATGTGGCTTCTAGTCTCGGTTCTGCGCACGGATTATTCCCCTTCAACAAATTTTCCAATAAATGGATAATATTCTCCCGACGCAACATGCTACATACCTATCTGATGTCATCAATATCGAGACGGGGCCTTTTCGTATCCTTATGCTCCAATTTTTGAGACTACTCTTTTAAACATTGTATCTCTCCTGAAGATTCCTGAGAACCTCCATGGTCTCTTGATAAACTTCCTTCTGATGAGTTGGATCTGGATACCTAGCATGCAAAACCTCCTCCCTAGTGATTTTCAGCTTTTGTTGCAATACCTCTTTCACGCGTGCCACTTCAGCTCGTGTGGTTATCTTTACTATTACTGCCTCGAGCTCTGGTGTTAACTTGGGCATCCACTAATTTTCTACCGTGTGCTGGATTCTAACCATCCCTGCGCCTTTGTTCTCTTGCTTGTGTTGTTTACTGAGATGCTCATACAAGTCGGACACTCTTCATAACTATGCCCCTTTCCACAAAATGAACAGAAATATTTTTAGGCATTCGCTCCTATAGTGGTCAAGTGAGTGTATGTATAGCAAGTTCCTCAAGGAAAGTCACTCCTTCCCCCACCTCGGCCTCTTCCTCCATATCCACCTCGATATCCCCTGTCCTCTTCCACGATCTCCTTCAAATCTTCCATCATCCTTGTCGTAGCGCGCATGGTTATAGTCCCTATCCCGATGCTCGTTCTTCCCTTTAAAAGTATCACCACACTCACTTTGTCGCACACCAATATCAATGGCATCATGGATCTATCCAATTAGCCTACAATCTTTGGTATCATGGGTCGCGGACCTACAAATTTTACAAAAAGAGGATACATTCTTTCCGATCGTGTGTTGTAGTAAAGGGCAATGACTAACATCATGATTCGGATGGAAAATATCATAGTCTAATAAAGAACGAACATACAAATCTATGAGGGCAACTATCCTTGGTGTGGCCTTCCACTTCACAATCTGTACACTAGATTCTTGATCATGTTTCATGAGCTTAGTTTTACGATAATTTCTCCAGCTCGCTTTGCCATATGCTTATATGAGCCTCCATGAATGGACTAAATCCAGTGTCAATACTCCCAATTTCCTCAATGCGTAGGGCTGCTTCCAATGCTTCACATGGGTCAATATAATTTTTATGTGACAAAGTGCTCTTGAAATGGAGTAATCGGTCCCCTGAAAAACCATTGTGTATGCTTTGACTTGCATGAATGTCATAGGAGAGTTTGGATATAAGCATTTTAAAATAGGCATCATACTCACGTACACTTTCAACAGTGCCTTGATTTATATCCTTAAGTGCGCTTATACTCTTTTGTTCAAACTCTAGGATATGGAACTCTTTTAAGAAAGCATCTTTCAATGTTGTATAATCAATACAAGTTTGATTGGGATCAAACTTCTTATACCAACTATGCGCGCACCTACAATGTAGTAGCAAATTGACTTGCCTTACGCCCAGAAGCCATGATACCTTTTGCGCACCACAATATTTCACACATATGAATGTGTTCAACAGCATCCTCAATACCTTTGTACTCTAGGAGATGAAGAGACATCTCCATATAAATGTTTTGGGGTTGCTGCGAGCCCTGACCACCGACCCAGAACCTCCTTGGTTTCCTCTACCTCCAAAACCACCCAAACCACCAGAACTAGAACTTCCCATACCTCTCAATCCTCCTATAGAGTTTAGAATAGGGCCCGTAGATGCACTCCCATGTGTCCCGATAGTGGTACTATACTAGACCCCTACAGTCTGTGAAGTAGTCCCAGTTCCAGAGGTGAATCCCACACTCGGCGTGCTCATATTTTGTGTAGATGATGAGCCTGAAAATGTACCCCCAAAGAATAATGAAGTTGTCTATGTTGCCATTGATGTACTTTCTGTCTGACTTGTTTCTGCTCTTTTACTTCCTAAATGAAAACTTTGTTTACCTACTTTACTAGATATTGGAAAACCAAGTGCAAGGGCTAGGTCAGCAGGTTGGCTTAGATGTGTGCCCATGGTCTAGGTCATATCTGTTGGCACGCTTCCATGTGAGGCCGAAGAGGGTTCTCTGTCATGCTTTCCTAGATGGGGGAGTTCCTAATGCTCTAGCTCTTCTTCATCCCCATGAGCCTTAAATCCTTCACGAGCCATCTCTCTCCACAACACCATCCATTCTATAATTTCTTGTTTCTTGCAAAATTCCTTCTCACACGCTTCATCATACTTCAGCCTCCTCTCTTCCCTCTTTCATGTTGCCGCTAGGTCTTCCATCTTTCATCAATCCTGTTCCTACCCCCACGTGTGGAGATTTTTAGCTTGCCATGGGTTTATCTTCCAAGTTCAATGCCACCATCAATATTTTGATTACCAGTGAATACCTTGGAAATATGTCCCTCTAGGATACCGTAGGAACCGGAACTCAACTACCTCGGGGCATGAATAATTCAAAATTGAATATTCTAGAATATAGCTATTTAGAACACCGCGAAACCAGTATCTACCGCATGAGTCCGAGATCAGTCAAAGCATCATAAAGTGTTTGAAATTCTGCTATGTCCAAATAAGTGTGTGATACCTCCAATTCCACTTAGACGCGATGCGATCAACCACTCGTATAATTCTACGAGAAAGATAGTAAATAAGCTTTCGTACAAACTGTCATACAAATTTCTGCTCTACCTAAGTGCGTGCATTAAATCCAGATCCATGCTAAACCTTCATGTGTATTCCTCCTTCAGATCGTGAATCTAATCTTCTACAATTTAGCCGGTATGTCTTCATTGCGAACCATTATGAAAACAACCGAAAAAGAGGTCCGGAAACGGAACCAATGATGCAACCTAGAATTCTTAGATATCCCTTAGTCGCGCTTAAGACATCACTCACCTAGGTGAGTGCTCACCCGAAGCGCGCAAAGGTACCAGCTCCCTCTTTAGGGTTGCTGCAGCAAAATGGTATCATGATGAAGTAATACAACACATATATACTTAGAAACTAATCCATCAAGACATAGAAATACAGAAACAAATCTAGAAAGGTATGCACTTAAGTCTAAACCATCAAGGAATCAACAACATGCAATAATAGAACATGTAGACACTATGATTCGACCATTAATCCTCATATATTAATCAAGACAATAGTATGAAGCTCCATACAATACTTAGTCATGCGCACATGGATCTGTTACAATTATCCAGTCTCATGCACTCATGTAACTATAATCCTTTAGAATGGTATTATGTATTACGTATCATGTATTATCTATCATGTCTATCTTACTAAGTAATCCATTACATATATATAGGGTGGGGAACTAGCCCTTCATCGCGTATCTATAACAAAATAGGTCACACGCTAATAATAGCCACATGCTTTTTACAATTATAGCCATACATGCAAGTATGTTATCTATAGATCGCGATAGTTAACTACGGTGATAAATCTATTCTTGTATTATCTCCATGCAAAGTGCTTCAACATACTCTTCGACATATAGATGAAGAGTGGCATGTAAGCCTAGACATCACTTGTGTATTCTACACACCAACTCCTAAAAATAGCCTTGATCTACCAAATCGGCTAAGTCTCGAAAGCCTGACTCTGCACCTCTACACGTGATGCCTTCCTATTCCTTCATGCCTTTGATCCTTTGCTGTTTTCCCACGCGGATTCTAAGTGTGAGTTCTACTAAGTGTTTTCTATGATCAACAGTTTCTTACTTAGATTGATTTCATGGAGTTTAAAAAGAACCAAGTTAACACTAATTCTAGTTTTCTCAGGTTGTATGTGTGCTTGACTGAGATAAAATGTGTTTACAATATTTATAAGATAAAGGAGATACTAGTATCATTTTATACCCTACCCTTCTTCCTTTTTAGTTTTTTGATAATCACAATCACTTAGGTTTATATCATTGTGAATATTCATAGGGTAAGCTAAAAGTTTCAAAATAATAGTTATTTGAACTCATATCTTGAATCCTAATAGGTGGTTTGTCTAGACACATCGGTCACTCGTAAGTTAACACTAGGCTACATGTACCCAATAGAAGTTATACATCCTAGAGTAATTTGTACCTTAAATCATCATGTCCATCTAGGGTTCTAAAATGGGATAGATAATTAAACCCCCACCTTTCCCCTATTTTGAGAAGTTTTTTATTAATGTGTAAAAACATTGATCAACAATATTATAGCCCCTACTAGTTATGATTAGATTTTAACCATTCTCTAGTATCCAAACCAACTGCATGAAAGACTCAGTGACTATCTTTCCTAGTTTAGCTTGTGGTTTAATGATCACTTTAGTAAGATTCAAAATTTATAGTTTCTTATGCCTACCCCTCCATTTAGGGGCACTTGCAGATAGGGGTTATACCTTCCTCTTTATCATGTCAACCATAGTATAGAGGGCCTAAATATTGTCTAGGTGAAGATTAGAGGGGCCTTGAATAGGAATGGAATACTATGGGAAGGTAAAATTCAACTTTAGAGGAAAAAAGGAACTTAATTGGATTGAGGGAGAGAGATCATAGAATGATTTGCAAGAAAAATAGGTTTAGGGACCGAGTAGGAAGATTGTACTTGACAAGGAAAGTGGGTTGAAGGAAGCATTGAAAAGTATAGTTCATAGGCATAATTTTAGCCATTTTAGTGGTAAAATGATACCTGATCATGGACTTGGTCAGCCATGGAAATTAAATATCATCAAGGATTAGTAGCTATATGAATCCTCTATGTCTCGCATCTATGCCATCAATGTTGAAGGTTTTCCTTAAATTTTTGAGGATAGATTTGTGAAATTGAACCCTTTAGATGATGAGATAGCCTCCATAACTAAAATTATATTAAGATTTTTCCACACAAAGATGCAGATCCTTGAAAATAAACCACTTATGTTTACCAATGAAATATTTTAACATTTAAAAATGTATTGCAGTAGCACATCAATCATAGGCACGTGGGAGTTCACGTGCTTTAATCCAATTTACATGTTTAGAAGATCTTGTCAATTCCTTTGTGTCCTATCATTAGCTATGATTTCAAGGCATATCTCAAGTGGTATCTATGAATTGAATCTTTTCATTCTAAATAAGGGATAAATGTTATTATTTTCCATAGTAATTAAAAATTGTTGGATTAAAATAAATGAACTATAAATGCAAACTTCCTTAAATGATGTGGTGTGCATGAGAATAAAATGTGTGTGTTCTCTTCTTTCTTTGGGTTGTACATGTAAACATGTAAGCCATAGGTAAAAGTGTGTACTATTTCATAATAAAATATTCTTGTAAAATTGATAAATAAAAAAACTAAAATTAAAGCATCAATTAATCACACACATATGCCCCTAGTTTTCAATGTAAAGGATGTGAATATTTTATTTGAAAATTTTAGAATTTGAGCTTTCCATGAGCCACTGTATCATATGAGATTTCCACTGATCCAAGTTGTGTACAATTGAGACTACCACTGATCTAACATGTGTGCAATTGAACCTACCTTTTAGTCATTTTTGTATAATCGAGCATGCCAATGAGCCAATATGTGTGTAATTAAGATTGCCACTAAGCCAAATCATTTGTGATCTTGGTGTATATGCCATAATGTAGTGTATAATTCATAATTAAATATGTATAAAATATTGCAATGTGATAAAAATAACTATGGATTCCATCATACAATGTCAAATAAAGTGTTGTATTTATAATCTACATGAACTTTAAAAAGTCCCACAATACCCCGCTTTTGAAATGAGGGATGTTGCAAATGACCACTTAGCTCAAAAGAGAAAGTATTAGTCATATAATAAGAAATAACATCAATTGTGTAAAACCATATCTAATATATCAAATGATATGGTAAAATGAGTAGTTTTCATAAGATATAAGGATGTTAGCACAAATAATATGTATCATTAAAAGTGTGAGACATATCATGATAACATTCTAGTCATTCAGCCAATAATATAATAGTGATTAGAAGAGTGGTATGAAAAAAATAGATGACTCAACACCTAATGGATTCATAGTGACCTACGACATCACATGACACAACATGACATGAAAAACTCATCATAAACATACATCACTTATAAATACATGATTGACTTGACCAATGTTATTTGTTAACATATGTGTACAAAAACAAGTATGTATTTATCCATTGTTCCTAGAAATATAAGTGTAATGCTAAATATGCTAGGGAAATTGTGTGATAAGCAATGATATAATTTTAAAAGTGTATCGAGAAATGGACCTAGACCTAGGAATGTAACAATCAAAGTGCAATGAGAAATGTGTAATGAAAGAGATATATTAACGAATGCATCATAAGATATTTATTCTGATCTAAATATGTAGTAAGTAATGTGTCCATAAAAAATAGGGGTGATAGTCTCTCTTTGTGTGAGTATAAATAAAATAATAAAGGAAACATCCCACATAGAATAACATTAGCATATGATAAAATAGAGCATAAATGATACAAGTTCACAAAGAATAGAACATACATGCACATAGATAAAATAGAGCATATAGCATACAAGTGCACAAAACATAGAGAATACAAGTTCATATAAAAATACAACATATAACACACACATGCATAGACCAAACACAACATAGACCATACAAGTGCATAGAGAAAATATAACATAGAGGAAAAAGGGAATAAAGCATACAATTTCATAGATAAAACACAAAATAAAGCATGCAAGTGCATAGAGAAAATACATCATAGAACATACAAGTGCATAGAGAAAACATAACATAGAGCATACAAGTGCATAAAATAATCACAAAATAGAGCATACAAGTACATAGAGGAAACACAATATGGATCTTATATGTGCATGGAGAAAACATAACATAGAGCATAAAAATCATAGAGAATGGAAGACAAAAATGTATAGAGCATTCAAAGCAAAGATTATCACAATGTATACAACATACAAGTGCATAGAGTTATCAAATCATGCAATACATGAAATCATTAAATAAATATAAGCAAAAATGGAAATGAATCTTATAAGAAACAATAATAGATGGCCAAAATAGGATCCCAGGGTTAATAGTAGTTAACTATTATAACAATATGTAATAAAAACATGAACAATAAGTGATAAATACAAGTAATCATGAAGTATGGTTAAATCATTTTATAGAAGTAAGTAACACAAGAATAAAACAAATCATGATATAACACATGTAGTAAGGAATAAATCACTGTAAGATAAATCATAGTTGTATAGTGTATGTAATGGACTTGTGTATAAAGATATGATTATTATAATCTCGGCTATGTAGACTCCCTTGGTGTATGCATACCCCTAATGAGGTAGGAACCTCCGACAATAAAAGACCGTAAGAAGTCATAATGTATTAAAGATAACGATCAAAATAGGATCAGTGTGTAAGATTCCCTCTAGTGTAGACATGCCTCCATCGTGCTCGGTTGCAAGATTTGTAAGGAATGTGATGTCAGTGGGTTGTAAGTGCTTGATTTGTAATATGAAGCTTAATTGCCAAAGGTACTAGAACGTGCTAAATCTTAATAATCATAAGGCTCAAATATATGTAATAATCATAAGTCAATGCTATTTTTAGTCGTCAATCTACGGACTTCCTTGATTCTAATTCCAATCAATCTATATGCAAATCCATTCAATCTCTTCATTCTTTATTTCAAGATAAATTTCAAGCTATGTTGTTTTTCAAGCTATAAATTTCTCTATATGCAAATTCATGGTGTTTTTCAAGCTATAGATTTCTCTTTATGCAAATGCACGGTGTTTTTCAGCATTTTGAAAAATGCAATCCCGTTCTCCAAAAGGTGCAACCCACGGTGATTTTCCTACTTGTTGTAAACATTGACTCCACATCAGCTACTTATCAGGTGGAGAGGGGTTGAATATTTACAAAGCGATGAGCGGAGTGTTTTCCGCCACATTGAAAAACACACTTTATTTTTCATCATTTTGAAAAACGCAATTTTGTTCTCCAAAAGGTGTAACCCGCGGTGCTTTTCCTTCTCCTTGTAAACATTGACTCCACATCAACTACTTATCAAGTGGAGAGGGGTTGAATATTTAAAGAGTGATGAAAAATAGAGTGTGTTATTTGCCATGTTGAAAAATGTACAAAGGTGTTTTTCAACAATTTGAAAAATGTAATCCCGTTCTCCAAAAGGTGTAACCCGTGGTGCTTTTACTTCTCCTTCTAAAATTGAATTCACATGAACTACCTATCAAGTGGAGAGGGGTTGAATTTTTCCAAAGCGATGAAAAATAGGTCATGTATTCTGCCATGTTGAAAAACGCACGGTGTTTTTAGCATTTTGAAAAACGCAATCCCGTTCTCCAAAAGGTGTAACACGCGGTGCTTTTCCTTCTCCTTGTAAACATTGAATCCACATCAACTACTTATCAAGTTGATAGGGGTTGAATATTTATAAAGCGATGAAAAATAGAGTGTGTTATTTGCCACGTTGAAAAACGCACGGTGTTTTTCAGCAATTTGAAAAACATAATCCCATTCTCCAAAAGGTGTAACCCACGGTGCTTTTCCTTCTCCTTGTAAACATTTACTCCACATCAACTACTTATCAAGTGGAGAGGGGTTGAATTTTTCCAAAGTGATGAAAAATAGGTCATGTATTCCGCCACGTTGAAAAATGCACGGTGTTTTTCAACATTTTGAAAACGTAATCCCGTTCTCCAAAAGGTGTAACCCGCGGTGCTTTTCCTTCTCCTTGTAAACATTGACTCCACATCAACTACTTATCAGGTGGAGAGGGGTTGAATATTTCCAAAGAGATGAAAAATAAAGTGTGTTATTCACCACGTTGAAAAACACATGGTGTTTTTCAACATTTTGAAAAAACGCAATCCCGTTCTCCAAAAGGTGTAACCCACGAGTGCTTTTCCTTCTCCTTGTAAACATTGACTCCAAATCAACTACTTATCAGGTGGAGAGGGGTTGAATTTGTAGGAACGTTTGAAATCGATCTGGTATGAGAAATATTAGAAATTGATACAACTTATGTCAAAGAGTCAATTGGATAAAAAAACTTTTTTAAGGAATAATAACTTGGGAAAAAATACTTGAGACATACTCAAAGAATCACTATCAGATACATCAATTGGTGTGAAAAAAATACTTGTGAAAGGAACATCTGAAGAGACAATACACACAAAACTTATTATGCCTATGTGAGGTTTTAGTGCAGATTAAGTATGAGAACTAGAGGAACCTTGAGTAACCCCTAGAGGTAGGGATATAGGTGGATCTTATGTGAATGAGGGGAGGTTGGGAATTCTTATGAGTATGGATTTTATCAAATTCTCTTTATTTTCCTCTTATTCATCATATTATCCATACCCCTCTTATGTTTATCCCTCTCCAACTAGTTATCAACTATAGCTTTGATAATTCCATGTTGTACCTTCTTCTCGTATACCATAATTTTAATCTATGGGTTAGATTAAATATCATTATCTAGTGCATTTTATGTTTTTTGATATACTCCCATCCCTAATTTTTTCATTAAAAAGGTAAAATTATCCCTTACTACCCCTTGAGTGTCCTAATACCTAAAGGGTGATTGAAATATGAATTTGAAATTCTTTCTTGAATCAATCATATTGACACTTGAGGGCCAGTAATTGAAATTTAAATCACTAAATTCAAATGGGATATCAAAACAATTTTTTTGCTTCTTGGCTTTGCATATCACTATTATTCCATAAAAAAATTAGTTTTCTACCTCAATTGTTACTATTTTTATGTATATATTTAGGTAATACGATTGGGAGAGTGTGGCAATGATCTAATCTATATATTGGAGTTTGGATACCCCTTATAAGAGTAGAAGTTAGAAAACTTGATTCTTAAAGCTTATTGCATGTTTGTTTAGGCCGAATATTTCGTAGAAAACTTACTCTTTAATGCTTAGTGGTTTTTTTTTACGCTGAATATTTTGTAGGAAACTTACTTCTTGAACCTTAATGGTGACTAAATTGAGAGTTTGTGAGTTTGTTTATGAAAAGAAATTATAATTGTAGGAAACTTACTTCTTAAACCTTAGTGGTGACTAAATTGAGAGTTTGTGAGTTTGTTTATATCAACACAAAGTTTATAATTCTTATTTAAACAACGTCGTCAACATAAATATGATTCAATTTCGTATTAAACCCCAAGCAAATATAATTATAAAAAAATTCAAACTTTCTCAAAATTTGTAATTACTAATGCAGGGCTAGACCAAATACAAAAAAAGAATAATAAATAAACGGAAAGAAGCCAGCTTGTTAAGTTCTCTACAAAATTGGTCACATTTTTACCCTTTCTCCAAACTCATCATTTTTTTCATGCTCTAGTGTTGACAAACAAAATAAAATGGGATTGCTTGTTATTTTAAATGGGAGTCGTATGGTTCAAAAGGCCAAAATATTTTGTGTCATTTAACATAAGTATTTTAGTGTGTTGAATGGGGTATTTGTATATAATTGTAGTCATCATTAGGTAGGTGACTCTCTTCTTGTATGTTAAAGTTTCACAATTTTTAATTGTGTTTTTAATTGTTGAGTATTTGTGGATCACTCACATATGTTTGCAAGAAACCAATGATGAATCTCCTTAATAAACAACTCATTAGTTAGTTGTAATTTGATTTGATAAAGAAGTGTATGTTTTTTCTCAAAATATTACTCAAACCTGATCTCATCTGACTTGATTAATAGTAATATATTAGATAATAGAGATTATATATTACAGCTAGAACATAGCCATTTTTATTGTAGAAATGTAAAGAAAGTGGGATTCATATAACTATAAACGTATTACTTATTCTGAATAGGATTTCTCTTCCTCATTCTTACGGTTCCCTGGAAGCTTTTGTTTCACCTTGTCCAAGTAACCCCTCTTTCTTCTCACCCTGCGCATTTTCTTTCCCTTCTTTCTTGGAAGTGCAGGTCGATCCGATCTACTGACACATGTCAAAGACCCCAAAGCTTCATCCCAATGTAAGAAATGCCTTAGCGTGATACAAAATGCTAAAGCACATTCCAAAACTAATAATTTGTACGCCTCGTAGCCTATCCCGAACTAAAAGTTGCACTTAATGGAAGAGTCCCAAGGCTCACCCTTGATGGTATCACTAACTAGGCAACCATACTATTGACATCAACAAATTCATGGTCCATTTATAAATTCTCTCTTGGTTATATGGAAGGTGAAGAGTTTTACCCCATATTTTTTCTTCTTAGTTGGCCCGCAACATCAATAACCCACAACTGTTTTCTCTGGCAAGATTTTGAAGATAAATGTCCAACTGAACTAATGCATATTATTCCCCTTGAAAAATATCTTATTTAGCATTCACATCCGGGTTGCACGTCTGGGTTAGCATTCACATCGAGTTAGTTCATCTATTGATTATTCACTCATCATCATAAAGTGGGAGAAAATTGTAGACACAAAATATATGCACTTGGGTGCATTTCTAGGTCCTATAACATGTTAATATATACATGTAAGAAAGAAAACTAGTAATTGACAATGCTTGTTTGGCCTTTTGCTTTTTTTCTACTTTTATTCACCTTGCACACCCTACAACTATGTTGGTATTTGACTGATTTATTTTTATGGCCTTAGACACTGGTGATCATTTAGGATACTAGTGCTCAAGCACTCTTGTCCCTCTTGGGCGCTCTTAACCCTTTCTCCCCTTTTCTCACTGTTTTGGGTCTCTTTTACTTCTTCGGCATATTGTATACTTTTGGGTTGACCTTTAAGTTGTCAATTATAAAATTCAAACAAGGGATATATATACATAGTTATAGATCTCAAATAAGGGGCTAAGCACTAGCATTATCTAATATAGCCTAAGCTTGCATCTAAAGGCACAATGAGCATCTCAAAGCATCCATTTAGAACACTTGTGCAAGGGGCAAGAGTTGACTCAGTTCTGCATACATAACATAGGAGGGGAAGTCTATTTATTCAATTACACACATTTTCTTCTGGAGCATTCTACATCTACCCCACTATCATAGTGTAACATGCAAAATGAAATCCTAAGGCATCATTACACACACTCTAACACAAAACTAAATGGAATCTGAAATGTAGTGCAACACTTTGTACTAAGTTCACTCTTTGGGTGACGACCGAGGTCAATCTGACTCCACATTCTACATTTTTTATTAGATTTGATGGGGTTTGTGGATATGTGTGGGTAGACAAATTGTTTTACAAGGATACAAGTACATTCAGTGAACTAGGAGAAAATATAGAGAGACAAAAAATGTCAACACCGAATTTCCTCGTGGACAGAAGATATCATAATCTAAGCACATATCTAAACACAAGCACCCAGATACAGTCACTAGTGCCGAACACTCCTTTCCTCCTTTGGGCACTCTGTCCAACATCATTTCGAGTCACAGAACCTCTAGTAAGAATCGAATACACTCATCTTAGTATTTTTTAGCTATTCACCTACCCATATCACTTCCAGATTTCTCGGGAATCACCTAAGTCCTTCTATCTCCCTCTTTTTCTTAGGGTTTCACATTGTTACTTGTTTGTTTCTTTTCCATTCATTGTATTTTATTATTTCTATATCATATACTTTAATAGTTAGCCTAAAATTATACTTAATTCAATTTATATTAAATCATTTAGATCCTATACTCTTCTAACTACTTTCTAGATAAACTTCTCACTATTTTTGTAAGTAAATCTTTGTTCCCATATCCTCAAGCATAATATGATGCACTTTAATTTAATTAACTTTCAATTTTTCAAATTCTTGAATGGTGAACCAAATGGGTAGCTCGAAATTTTTGCTACCTATGGTTGAGGTCTTTCAGTTTGAACAATCACATTATATTTTCCCTTTACTTTCCTTATTATTGTTTTTTCTTCTTGTATTTTAGGTTGTGCTTCATTAGTTGCTTCTATAGTTGCTACAAATTTTACGCCGCATATAATTGGATATTTTGAGTGTTCAGTGTGCCACAAAAATTTTGAACATGTTTAGTAATCATGTTGTTTCCTATGTAGTTCTACCTTGGCTATATCCATGTAAATGAAGAATGTGAAATTCTTTGGTTGTTTAATGTTAGCCCCTTCATATTGGAGTATGAAACCATCATGAAACAAATTCATTTTTGCATATGGAATTGTGTATGTGCACACTTCCTTTGGTATGTAGCGGTCTACAGTAAGCATCTCATTAATTTTCTTTCCCCAATCTATAATATTCTAGTTTTCCTCATAGGTCGTGTATGGTTTGAATGGGATCTATTTGTCAAACCACTTGTGTGGGTAATATACCTCCTCTATCTCTAGATTTACAGATCCTCAATGTGTGAAGCACAACATAATTATTGTCCATTAATACGTAAAGGCTTTACCAGAAACCTCACTAACCTTTTCGACAATTTTTTGAGTTTGTGGGCCAAAAACATGGGCTAATTGAAATCAAATCCATCTTCCCACTATATTGTAATGATGAGTACTACATTCGTGGATGCTTGTTTGCTTCTATGAGTAGCTAGCTAGTATCTCTCTACTGTATTTCCTACCAGAACTTATATGGCATGGTTCGTAATTTCTCTCAAAGGGATCCACCTTACTTTATGTAGATGACCATGGACAATCACAACTGTTCACTTTATCAAATGTTTGTTGTTGTTATATATGATCATGGGTATACCCATTTTAGGTAATATAGTTACTCATACTTTTATGGTGGTGTTAATAGGAACCCCATCTTATGTGTTGAACCATATATAAACCATTATGGTAGCAGCTCGTAATTATTTTCATCAATTCTGGATAGTCTCCCAGATATTGTAGCTTTGCGAGTATGTCCAGATCGATTCCCGTAGTAGATATTTCCACACTAAGAACAAAACTAGAGGATTTAAGAGAAAAATTCACACTTCTGCAAATGTTATTTCCTTAGGTGAAAGCATTTTGATCAGCAACTAAAATCTTTCTTTGGCCATTTTCTTCAATAATCTCTGTAGATCTAAACACGACAAACCTCTTCCAGTCCTTTGCACTCTCCATCATTGGCCCTTTTGTGCAACTTCATACCCTATGTCATTATCCCTTCTACGTCACTTCACGCTAGGGAAACTTAACCCTCACAGTACAAGCTTCCACCAAACACCACATACTAGAATTAGGGTTAGTTTGTTTAAAAGTATATTCTTTTAATTTATTTTATTTTAATTTAATATGTTAATTGTAAATTACCCTCGTCCAGTCTTGTGTACAAGTTTCCAATAAAAAGTCAAGGTGAAGTTGGAGATAAAAATATATTTTTGTCTCTAACTTATCTCAAAAACACTTTGCTTGTACTAGTGGTTAAAGGATATGGGTGCCCATACGACATAAGAAATAAGAAATAACATAAGAAATAATGTTAAGTAATATTCTACCTAAAATAAAGACTTTGCCATTGATATGGAAAATGCAAAAATGAAAAGATAAAACTTTCTTTGCCCAACCAAATCAAGATTCAAATTACATGACATGTAGTAGCAATTATGCTCTTTCCATTTCTAATTGTGGTGAAAGGCAAAATATTTGAAAGAGAAACGTCAATAGACTAAACATTGAGTAGCTCATGAAGAAGTGCATTTTATCTTAACCATGTCCCAAATTACAAAATACAATTTCTTAGAAAACTTTTATGTTAAGTATCATAAAATATTTTCTGTTTCTTTATAACACAATAATGGATGTGAATTAAAATACGAGTATTTTTTAGATAACGACAAAATGGGATTTACATTACATTTTCGATGGGACATGATCAATTTACGTTAGGAGGTCTTTTAAGAAAACAGCCAAACGATGCACAAAAACACCTCATTTAAAAATATATGACAGCGACCTTGCGTAACTCGCATTCCACGCTTCCCCATTTTTAAGCGCACAACTTTAAACTTGGAAATATCTCAGATGTCTGTGTATTACAGCAACCGACATTATCTCTCCCTTCTTATGGTTATTTAGCTATAAATATAAACACATATAAACCTGGTTGATATAATCCTGTTGCATGAATCGTGCCCCGCACCTTTTCAAACATATTTGATTGAAAATTGCCACTCAAAATAGATTTTAGAAAACATCCACGAAGAATATATACATCTAGTACTATTGTGGTCTAATATATATTGTCATCAAAAGAATTTCATTCCAGTCTAACAGCGGGGTAATGTAAAGAAATTGATTATGAAAACTCACATAACATCATAAAGACATCCAATTATATTTAGTATTATAAGAAAACACTACATTAACCTCATGTTTGACGGTGGTAAAATCATAAATTGAAAATGAGGGCCGAGGGCAGATTATATTACGCTCCAAATGACAATATTCAAAATATAAAATAAGCTACCAAACATTAATTGCTACCATTATACCCATCAAACGTTTTCCCATTACGAAAAGAGGGCGTATCCGTCTCCACAAACTACAGCCGCTGGTAACATTGTTTCGAGTATTTTAATCAAAAGGATCAGTTCAAATATTTCTCTGTAAAAACTGCATTAAAATGTTATAACCCTGAAAAATGCGGCGCAAACAAAACAGGCACAGAGGAGCTCAGATCTTTACATTGCTAAGCTGCAAAAATGTTCAGACGAATAACAAAACATGTCAGAGCCCTCAATATTTCTTCTTCTAAGTCACGATACACCAGTATAACCAAACGAGAAGAAAAATCCAGGTAAATACACTGCATTTAATGGGGAAGAGGAGGTTATAGATGAAGATGAGAAAAACCATGTAAAGCACAATAACGAAGAAGGCGAGTACGAGCACGAACGCAACCTTCTCCACCTCCGGTCTCTGCATTTGATCGTATGGAATTATATTTGGCGGTGCAGCAGCCTCCTCCACTATAGACGAGAAAGGGCTAAGCGCATGGAGTAGTAAGGATTTATCTGGTTCGCCAATGGACCTGATGTTACAGGATACAGGTAATTTGGTCCTCAATACAAGCCAGGGCCAGCGCCAGAATTTTGCTTGGCAGAGCTTTAATGAATTTCCAACGTTTACCCTTCTTCCAACACAGAAATTCAGCGGTAATGACTCCTTGCAGTCGAGATCCACCAATGCTACTTATGGCAGCGGTAACTATTATTCTCTTTCTATAGACACACAGTCCAAAATTACTCTGTATTACAATGAACAGGAAGGCCAAGCACAGAAATCGTACTGGCAATCAAACGGTGAATATCCGGCGATTACTCTGGACAAGTATGGATTTCTGAACACAAGCAGTGTGGGTGAAGATAGTTTGATCATGGCGTCCGACGGCGGGCAGGAGGATCACCTGAGGAGGCTCACTCTACAGAGCAACGGGAGACTCCGAATGTACAGTCGAAAGAGGGATTCCCCTTCTTCTTCATGGGAAATGGTGTGGGAAGCCGTGACAGGGTACTGTACAATCTACAGGTCTTGTGGAGAGAACGCTGTGTGTAAGGTTGATCAGAACTGGGAACCACAGTGCCAATGTCCGCCTGGTTTCGATCCCGGGTCTAGCGACAATAAAACCTGCAGGCGGATCGATGAAATCAAGGGCACCGATGTGAGATTTGTGGAGCTGGACTATGTCAATTTCGACGGATTAAATGTTACAGAGGCGACGGTCACAAAATTACAGGACTGCAAAGATTCATGTGAAAATAACGTGAGCTGTATGGGTTTCACAATGGCTATCCCGTCTCATGTCTATTTTGAAAATATTTTGGGCGGGACAGGCAAAATATAATTTAAATTCAAATTCAAACTGTCATGTCTTGTAAACACATCACATCAAAATGTCACATCATAGTTTCCGGCACAGTAGTCCTTTCCGGCGAGGGCAATGGCTATGTCAACACATCATGATATGAAAAAAATGCCCACATGCATAGGTGCATTTTCAGTGGAGGGTAGCCATTGGCCTATCTCCCTTCAGTTATGAACAAATATTTTGTTGCATAGTGTTTTCAACAAGTGAGACGATGGGTACAGTTTGAGCTCCCGAGCTATTAATCTCTAAAGAAATAGGTAGAAGCTATTAATTTTGGAATCGCAACGTCATACACGGTGGAGAGTACCATGCCAGCCTGCCAAACACTTGACTTCTGATGTCCTCCACACATGAACACAATGTGGAGGGGCGTAGCTACCCCTAAATGCTGATGTCAGCCGTTAAAATCTTGATTTTCCGCACATGAAGTTCTCCCCCAAAGCGCAACCCTTTAAAACAGTCCTTACGTGTTAATTTTTAAGCTGGAAAAGCTGTCCATCGGACCATCTTTTTCGATATTATTTATTGAAATCCGTACCAAAAATAAGGTAAACCTTGGGCGCATCAAAGTATGTGGCAAAGCACAGTATGGGCATGTTTTGGAGGGCTACACGCGTGCTAAAGCGCACTAAAACCCTTCATGTGCGGAGGACATGACCAACTCACGAATCAAAATCTACTCTAGACATGTTTCACCCATGATTCATACGGACGGTCACATCTTTGTCAAATTTGAATTTGGAATGCCCTTGGCATAACAAGACTTTGACTAAATTATCTCATAATACTTCATAGCTCATGATCGCTAATTTTCATAAAACTCGGAGGACTAGAGTCGATGGTTTCAAGAACTTTAAAAGCGTTTGGCGTGAGTGATGCCATATTAATTGGTAGATGACCTACTTCATTAGATTGGAAATAGTTTCCACTTGTGTGTTTCATTTGTAAGTGTTTTATCATATCTATGAGAAAATTCAAATACACATGCATCAAAGAAGGGATTGGTAGTATGAAAGTTTCATAGCTTGCATTTTGGCACCAAAAGAATGAAAAATCACAGTAATGAAAGACAAACAAATAATTTGCAAACCTTTTAATGCAAACCTCAATAAGGGTCTCCTATGAAACCTTGTAAATGAATGTCAGAAATGATTGTGGATGCTCTTGAATGCTCTCCAAACTTTGAATGCAATTGCTACCAACATAGTGAATTCAACAGAGTTTTTGTATTTGATTCAAGAGGATTTGTAAGGAAGGTAAGCCTGTAATTTATAGAGGTAAAAGTAGTTAAAGTTGGTTATACATGGATGAATGAATATGCTAAAAATAGCATTGTGGGAAGTTGCAATAGTGTCGGGGCAATAAATGAATTAATTGCAAAAAGTTGCATCCGGAAAGGTGGTTGTACGTGTAATTTAATTGCCCCCACCTTTCTAGGATTCTAGAAGTGCAGTTAACTAGGATAAGGAGTCCAAGTGGAGTCTAAGTGGAGTCTAGGTGGATGTTTGATCAAGTGACAGATGACTAGGATGTGCACACACTTAATTAATTAATAATTATTAACTTAGCTAAAGGGGTACTAAGGATACATGAGATTAATTTAATTAATCCAAAGGGGTACAATGTCTATTAATTAATTAATTAATTAATCACAAATAGGTTAATAGAAGGTGTACTAGGATAACTTTGCGAGAACAAGTGGAAACAAAAGTGTAATTTTAGGGTGTCTACAATGGCTACCCTCACTCATTTGCACCTATATATGGTGCCCCCTCCACCATGGTCCCAATGGCCCATTCCACATGCATGTAACCAGAATCGTGACATAAGGTCAGAAGCTAAAAGCGGTAGGGACCATACCAATTGACACCCTAATTGAGGTGTATGGGAAGCGGTGATTGACGTGGATGTCGGTGTTCAAATTTGAATCATTAATCTACGTGCCATTGGTCCCCTCTGCACCAATGATCATACCCCCAACCTCTGAATCATCTCCAATCCTATGGAAAATCACAAGAAAGCAAAGCCTGAAACCAGATAATCAGGCCGGGGAAAAAGGGTTTATTTCTATTTTGCTTTACGTTTCTGAGGAAAAGGAGGCAGCTTAAACCAAAGAAGTCAGTGGAAGGATCCACTTAAGGGAGCCATTCGAGCCTACGACTACGTCTACTTTGTAAGAAAATATTCCAATACCCAAAGCCCATTGTTTCATTTCGATCATTAAAGTATTTCTTTCTTATGTGAACACAATTTTTTGGGTTATAATACCTTCTTGATTTCTATCATTACAGTGTTTCACCTTTGTTTGCGAGACCGAGGAGCGAGTTACAAAGGAGGAAAATTATTTTCTCCATTTTACTACCGTAAATCCCATCTCCCAGTGTTTATGGTTAAGTATGATAATGTTTTCATTAAAACATGGAAGGTTGTTTCATGGATTCGTGGTTTCTGGATTTGTTCGGTGAGGATTTTCCATTTTATATTGTTGTTTGCTCGCACCATACATTAATAACAGACATTGATATGGATATAACAAAATGGGCATTATTTGGGTGATTATCTTTGTTACGTGCATTTGTTTTATATCTGTTGCCTTTCATTAATGTGTTTTTCTTTATACATCCCTTCACTGCTACTCGATTTTTATATGTTATGTTCTTTATGACAATTTGGTGGATCCACACCATTTGTTTGTGAAATGTATCACATAAATTTGGTGTATGGACTTGTATGGGAGAAAAATTTGTTTGAAATAGGAAATTTGTTTTAAATCCAACACGATTATTTTATAGGGATGTTCAAAACCATCGCTCCACCATTGTTTTAAATAAAATGATTCACTGCAAACTTAGGAACCATCCTTCATATTATAAATGAAATTCCAAACACGATCGAGTGCAAAATAAATGGATGGCTCAAATGACACAATTAAGTTAAACACGCATGTGTAAAGTTAATAAATCTAGGACCCAAAACTCATATTTATTTCCATTTCTTCCCAAAAATTATCTAAATCCGGACTAATATGGCATGTAAACTTTATTGATAGAATTTCTCGAGGCAATATAACTCCGTACACCCAAAAAATCATCTTTAACCTCATGAGATTCGAAAATACTTCCCTGTGACTTTATGAATGAGTCTAGGTAGCAGGAAACTCAGTCTAGGTGGCAGGAAGTAATCTTACTGACACACAGTACCAGTTTTGAAAACACATTGACCTCATTTAGTATGTATATGAGCTAAAACTCAATTGGAGAGTGTGAATAAATTGCATACCATAGTTTGCACCATTTGCACCTTCATACATATGAGTGGCATTCTTCATCTTCTCAACTTTCCAACCTAGTTATTACTTTCCCAGTCAACACAAATATTCTCTCAACTCTTCATCAAATTAGTAAAGACCAGAGCATTAAACTGGTTCCAAGCATTGTGAATACAATAACTTGAGCACCATGGCTTCTTTGGATACATAAAGCTCGAGACATAGATAATCTTCAACATACATCATCAAGAATGAAGATAGGGGTAGGATTGATAAAGCAAACTATCACAGTTAACATCAACTTACAAACATTTCCACCAATTGCATATATTCCATGATCTTTCAAACACTGATAGCGGTGAGACAAGGTCTCTTAAGTACTCTCAAGGCAATAACTAGCACCAAAGTATGCGAAAGAGGACAAGATATGCTAGTGGTTTCATGATTGCATGGGCAAGTGTCAAATGGGTAAAGGGGCTAGAAACCATATTTTGCTCAAATACCCTCACATAAAAATATTGAAACATCTCAACACCAAGAGAACATTGATGAGGTGTCCAAAACTATCTTTAACCATCAATTGAGGGACTTGTGAGTGAGAAACACCTCCATGCACTCCAGAGGGGCAATCACCTTTAACGAGCAAGAAGAATTCTCTTGCTCACTAAAGGTGATTGCCTCTTGATCAATATGATGAGCACATGAAACAATTTCTCCATCAAACACCAAGTATCCTAGCATGTTGGAGAGGACTGTAAGAAGTGCTTAGGATCACATTTGATCTCAAAAGCCAAGATAAGTTCCTATACCATATATATCATCCAAGACTTATCTTTTCATGCAAGCCTTCTAGCGAGAGTTAGGAGAAATGGACATGCAACATGAAAAATCCTCACACAACCTATCAAAGCATGTTATGAGCATTTATAATACTTTATTGGCTTCCTCCCACACAAGGTTTGTAACCAAGAAAGTTTCATATCAGTCCCAGTTTTGATACTTGTTGGAACCTCTTAGCTTAGAGGAAATAAGATATAAAATCGAGGTTAATGTAAGAACATGTATGCTTAATGTCGAAGGAACAAAACCACCCTGTAGGAATTATAATGGTTTCACAAATTTTAAGTATGTGTGTTTTTCCCTAAAAACCTAGTGAAGGATACTTATGTGTGTGGAAGTGTGTAGGATTCTATTGCTAAAAGGTATAGAGTTACTTTTGGGACATGTGGATTTGGAAAATAGGTCATTGGAAACCCTAACATTTAGATGTGTATAGGAAACATAGTTTACCATTTAGATGTATGGCCTTACTCTTTATATGTTATAGGGTTGGGTTCCCACTTGTTACTAATTAATGCACATAGTAACAATCTAACATTATGATTCCTCGTTAGCAATAATAAAAGGTAAAATGAAAACATACCTTACTCTTTATATGATATGGGCTTGGGTGCCCACTTGTTAATAATCAATGCACATAGAAACAATCTAACATTATTGTTCCTCATTGGTAATAATAAAAGGAAAACTGAAATATGATATTGAATAGAAATTAATTGGAGTGCTTAGAATTAGTCCATCTCTATTTAGGTTAATTTAGGAGCCATCAACCTCTGTATTTTAGCTATTTTAAGGGACAAGTAGTTGTTCTTATCTTTTTAACTTTCTCCAAAAGAGAGGGGTTTTCTTTTGTGTGACAATGCTAATTTAGAAGTGTTATTCAACATAATAAGAAAAAATAATTTTCTATAGATAACTTGAGAGATAGGTCATTGGAAACCCTAACATTAAGATGTGGAGAGGATAACTTTCTTTTTATATAGATGAGTGAGAGATAGGTTCACTAGAAACCCTACACTTTGTGTCAATAACTATTATCTAATGAAAATATTAGTACAATAGATTATACTCTCTACGGTTCTATGGCCACCAAAGTGAAGTCTACTTATTATTTAATGCATGACCTAAAAACAACCTAATAATATAGTTTCACAGGGATACTAAAAGTTAAGATAGGGATGACTAACTAGACATTAATTGGAAGACCTACTAATTAAGGTCCCTATATTTGACTTGAAATTAGTCCATCTCTATTTAAGTTATTCTAGAAAGAGGAGATGTTTTCATTTGTAAGTATTGATGGATACTAATTTTTAAGTTAAGGTGTAGATGATAATGTCCCCTACTCTTTATATAAATAACTTTTAAATGTGTCTTTTCTCTTTATATAAGAATAACATGAGAAATAGGTCATTGGAAACTATTTTCATCTCATGAAAATATCAATAAAATATAAAACAATCTAAAAGTATTAATTCCAAATTTTAATAAAAGTTAAGATAATTATGTGATTATTAACTAAAACTTATTAAAGGATTGTCTTATGAATTAATCACAATTCTTAACTCAAGAATGTGTGCTCATGGTAGAGTGTCCCCTAAAGTGAAACAAGATGTTATTAATTAATGTAAGATATGACCTAAAACAAACCTAACCATATAATTCCCTATTTTTAATAAAAGGTAAGATGATAATGTGATAATCAATTAAGAATTAATTGAAGGGCCAATCGATGAAGCCCACTTTTTGATTTAGAATTAGTTAGGGAATGCACAAATTAAAAAGAATCTAATAATATAGTTCCCAACAATTATAAAATGTAAGGTAGTGATAAGCGGCTAGAAATTAATTTAAAGGCTTGTTGATTAAGGTTCCCACATTTGAATTCTACTAAATCAATTGGAAAATTTCCCAAATTAACATCAATGGGGTGGTGTAAGTTTGTTTTTAAAGCTAAGAACTTTCATTGTAGTACTAATGAATGATATTTTTAAAACTCATTTGAAATGGTACTTTTTCAATTCTACTTGCCCATGTATGCTCACATCTTTTAAATGCTCAAATAAAAAAGTGCGTGGTAGATTGTTGATCACACATTGACATGTCACAAGTTAGTAAGATTAATAATCAATATGGGAATGAATGATAACAGATGGAGTTTAGATAAAGTCCTCCGGTCTAGGAATAACAAAATAATTTGTGGGTCATTTGTTCCCTTTGTATTTATTTCAAGACAATAGTTTAATTTTCCTCTAAAGCTCGCTTCATCGATCACTAGCCAAGAATATACCAACTCCATAGTGCTAATTTTCATCATCTCAAATTAGAGAAATAAATCCATGATTTTAGAGAAGAGACTTGGGAGAATGCAACTTATGGTTTGTGACTTTTAAAAAGCATTGGAATAAGAAATATGCAATATCAATTGGGAGATGACCAACTTTTTTGGTAATATAATTAAAACTAGAACGGGAAAATAACTAATCTAATCTACACTTAAAATATACAAAAGATATATTCATATTTACTCAAAAAGTAAGGACACTGATTTGAGTTGATAATGCCTTACAATAAAATCAACAAATAGGGACAAAATTTTTAGTTGATTATTATGTCTTAAATGTGATGAGTTTTCCCTTCTCTAAAAGATATATACGTGACTATATGACCTCTAGCAACTATTGAACATGTAGATTTGTGTGCACCCCTAGATCAAAAGGATGTGTGTAATTCATTAAAATCAATATTCTCCTCTTGAAGGCCTAGCTTTTTAAAACTCTTGTAAAAAGGGGTTAGTTCGCAGTGGTCGATTTTCTTCAACATGTTGCTGAGTTGATAACTATCAACACAACATTGCTCCAAAGAGTTCTCATAATGATGTAGCTCTCCCACTTATTGGAAGTACAATTGTGCTCCTCTCAATTATATGTATGATACTATATTTTCTCTATGACACTTGACAAGGCTTGTTTTTACTTGGATTTGAATGATTTTCACCCGATCTAGAGTGTTCCAAACCTGTTTGGTGTAACACCCATGTTATTATTCATCCAAATTAAGGGATTATTTTTTAAAACAAACCCCTTAATTACAATTAATGCCTTCAATTATTTTCATCTTGCAATAATTAAATCCAACATAATTAAATGTTTACAATCCATCTAATAAAAAATGATAACCATGTGTAGCTATAAGGGTCAACTAGATCTACTCGATCCCCTTTAATTCACTCTAACCAAGTGTGTATAACTTGTATACTTTTGGTTAAACATTTTTAATAGGTCTTGAGAACTATGTGTAACTCATATGTGGGTAAGTGGATGAAGTTGGGGGGCCAAAAATCATACAAAAACCTGAAATAAAGCAAAACGCGTATACGTTCTATTATAACACAATTGCATTTTAAATTGTCAGGTTTGGGATTTATCGAGGCATAATGTGTACGTGTTATAATGTGTACGTGTTACATAATGCATTTGTGTTACATAACGCGTATGCATTATGCCTACTATAAAGAAAAAAAAGAGGCTGAGCCTCTATCATTTTATCTCCCTCAAACGCGAGTTTCAGAGCTTAACCGTGCCCTCGCTTTTTTCATTCAGCTAGATCTCAAGCTCAAAGGATTGTTTTGGATCGCTGGGAAGATTTGAATCGACGATGGCACCACGGAGAAGAGGTAAGCACAATTATTTTCTCAAAATTGCATTGAAATATGATAATTATAGATTAAAATTTGAATTGAATACATATTTTTATTGTTACAGTTAGAGGTCAAGGGAATCAACCACAACCAAACCCTGTTATTCCTGTCATCCCTCCCGACACTCCCACAATTGCTCAACATCCCTGGGTAGTCAAGAAGATTTAGCAGCCCACATAGTTGAAAATAAAATTGAAATTGAGGATTTAATCAAAACAATGAGGGATTCACAATCTACAAACCCCCATCGTGCCTCTCTTGCAAACACATTGGAGGCATTACTTGTTCAAGTTGACGTGGCAATAGGGAAAATTGATCGTTGGACAACTTACAAAGAGGGTTTTAGGGTTTATTATTCCAACAAATATTCATATGTGGATGTAAAGAAAAAAAAAAATCAAAAGACCTCATATGCGCCTTATTCATGGACCCCCACACTAATTTTCCTGTTCCGTTGTCATGTAAATGGTTTCCCATCCAGTGGTGCAATAATAATTTGATTAAAAATAATTTTTGGGACCGATGGTGGATGGTGTTTGATTTTCCACCTTGTAATAACAATGAGGTGCCACTATACTTTCTGAGGAAACTCTATTACAATTTTATCCTCAACAAGATCCCAAATTATTTTGATTTCCGAGATTTCCAGGGACGAGGAAAAGGATCTACACAGGATCGACCAGGTACACAATGTGCACTTATTAAGCAGGGTAGATTCCCCACACAGAAGCCCCCTCACCCTAAGATTTTCCCTCAAGCAATGAAGGAGACAATATAGATTGATACAGTCCATGTACTTCAAAGGATATCTGCGACCCTTGTTCGACATGCGAGGGAGATTTCGAGCTAGATGCTCATGGTGGTACGAGTATTCCCTCATGGAGTACTAGCATGAGGCCACATCTTTTCTCGTCATGTGGTAGCATATGTTTGGGGCCCGAGGTGCACATGATAATGTCACTATGTCAAATGTCCTTTTGAGAGAGACATTTGGATTACATTCATCAGTGTCACCTTCGCGCAGTAAATTTGTTATGTTTTGTTATGTGTGTTAATTTTTTTTTTTGGAGTACTTGATTTACTTATATATGTTAAATTTTTGAAATAATTGTATTTGTACATGTATACACATTAATATTACATTGTGCGGGAGGCGCATCTTCATCCCGACCACGGGCGGCGAGCACCATGTGTACAAATACATTCACGAGAGGTAATTTAGAATGTTAATTATGTAAAATTTTCACATACATGTGTGTATATATATATATTTGCATGTGTGTGTGTGTATATATTAGTTTTGAAGTTAAATATATGTATGTTCTTGTATGTCCATCTAACTCACGTGATATACATGTTTGATAAAGATGTTTACTTCACTAGACACCCCACCATCTCTGCGAAAAGTAGATAAAGGTGTTCTTCTTTGTGATTTCATCTGCGTGGCAATTCACTAAGGTATTCAAACAACATGTAAATTTTGTTAAATTTTTCGTGTAATTCATATTATGTTCAATTACATGTTATTAATGTCTTTCATTGTAGAAATATTACATTATGTTAATAATTTCCTTCATTGTGTATGTGCGGGAGTTACTGCGACAGTGTAACAACCCCTGTTCATTTGATTCGTAGGTGTGGTGGGGTAAAAACAATAGTTCTATATTGAGAAAAATAGTTAAAATATTGTCATTCTATCCATACATGTACTTAGTTATATTTTCACTAATTCGGATGTTATATTTTCTAATCTTATGTGTATGCAAGGAACTTCAACCCCATCCATTTTGACTTTGAGGGCACTGAGACTCCTCCATCTCATCGTCTTCGTACCCCATTCGTACTACAAGAGCTCCCGATGATTCATCCGAGTGTGAGATGAAAATTCAGCGTGATTGAAAACTTACAAGTAAGTTTTTGTATTTATGTAAATACTTTCATTCTAGCATGGTCTTAAATAGATGTTGAAAACATATATAAATTATGTTTTGACAAAAAAACATTGTTTACATTTGAGCTCATCTACTGGTGAGTATTCAATGTAAGAGGACTCAAAGCATGGGCTCGGAAGATCCAAATTCATCTCATAGATCTCCATCTTCATCTAAGGGAGGGCATTCTTCGAGAAACACCAAGAGAGGGATAGATTTTGATGAGTAGGAAATATATATGTCTTACATGACATTATTTTTGTATGCCTATGTGCATAGCATTGTATGTACGCCTATATGGCATTTGAAATTGATGGTATATGACCTATTTGGAGAATCTATAAGCAACTCTTCTTCATACACAACCTCCCAAGGTCGTATCGAGATAGGCGGTGGAAATGGAATATATGTGGATACATATAAACTAGTTGGGAAATCTTATATCCTCAACACGTAATAATGGAATCTACGAATCTAAGGCAAAGAAATCTCTCCTAACCTAAATTGGTGTAATGGATCGTTTGGATATAATAGCTTCTCGGAGGCTCCAATCAATGTCGAGCTCTACCAAGATCCTATTTATTGGCTATTGGATACATGGAAAATGACCTGTAGGTGATTCGTGTATATTTCCAAACAAGGTCATGGAAAATGGTGATGAGAGGTGTAGTGGATCCTCTAGAGTTTTATGGATGATTCTCTGGTCTAGTCCTAGAAATCCTAGCTTGATTGGCTACTACGTTTAATACGGATAACTGTGTAATGATGTCTGGCGGAAGTGGTGAGGATCTGAATATTAGTGTGCGTAAACCAGTGTCAATGTCTAATTGATCAGTAGGCCCATTGGGTTGTGGGACCTATGGATCACAACCGTAAGTTCGTGGTTGTGGTGGACCTCCTATGGTCATATGAGGAGTCAAATCTCTCCTTCCGACTATCCAATAGTCATAAGCTTTTCAGCTTCTATGTTTAGAACTAGAAGTTGTGTGATTTTCTCATAATACCTTACGGGTGTTCTGGAAACTTGAATACGTAAGCCAGTATCTATGTCGATGAGGAGGTCTCCTGCGTTGGGTTGTGGAACTAAAGGATCACAACCAAATATTTGTTCTCTTTCGAGTTCTTGTATGGTCATGCGGATATCCTATCAAGGCAGTCTGTAGTTGGGTTGATTTGACCAGAATGTGTATGCCTTGTTGTCTTCAATATTCAACTCTCTCAATTGTTCACTAATTGCTTGTAGGTTTATTATTGTTGAAAAAACTGAATCCTAAGGTCTTGATCTATATCAGCTAGTGTTGTGGAGAGATTTGGTTGAGGTACCTACTGGTTCAAAAATGTAATCTCTGGGCTCTCTAGGTCCCGTGATTGTCATGCAAAGATGGTTCAACTTTTAAACTGAAATGAATAAACTAATTATGAAAGATATATCTACACTATGCATATATTCTTTTATTTTTTATATTTTCGATGAAGTATTTTAACGAAATTAAAAGAGCAGCTATTCTAATATATTTAGAAAATGGACAATTAATCTAATAACAAAATCAAAACAAACAAGGTAGCCTGGTATAGCTATTTGCCTGTGCAATTGTGAATTTATCCTAAATATTTAAATAACTAACTAGTTTAATCGAAAGACTTCGATCCTACCTCAGAAGTGAGGAATGAATCATAGTTTCTCAGAAACTATCATTCCCCATAGCTTCCCTAGCAATATTGAAAGTGAGCTTTAACTGAAATGAAATAATTTACTACTCTATTTGATATATTGTAACTAGAAATTTGATAGCTCAAACTGGAGTTTACAAAATAGTGGTAAATCCAGTTGTGTGTGACTTGTCCCCTCAGTGTGATCTCCTCGGTTCCTTCATGTTCTCATGAATCCTAGAAAAGTGTGTATGTGATAGTGTCAGCAGTAAAAGATACTCAAACAAAGGTAGCTTTGGATATAAACCGAATACAATGCAAGTAAGAGAGGGATAGTGCAAGTGAACAGAGCTTGACTATGTAATTCCTAGTAGGATTTATTGTGGGGATACAACACAAATACGTCTGAGAATTCTAGAATCTATCTTTTGTGACAAAACAAAACCTACAACTCTAAATGGATTCTAATCTAAAAAATGAAACTACCTTATTCTAAACTGATTGTATGGGACAAAATAAAGTAAGATGAAAGCAAGAAGATCAAATGATCTCTAAAATAGAAATGAAAGGGTGATAATTCATGCAAAATATGAAACTATTGAAACTCATGCAAGAACTTCAAACAAACTGAATAATCAAACACAGAAGGAGAGGGGCCATTTGTTTGAAAACAAGCTGGCTATTTATAGCATTTGGATTTACTAGAGGGTAACTTGGAATTGATCTCCTTTACTATAAACAAAGGGAAAACACTATTTAGGTGGCCAAAACATAAATGCAAGCCAAAGTGGTTGAAGAATGCGGGTGAAAGTTGAATTTTTATGTTTGATGCGATCGTCGGAACATTTGGAAAAAAATGCGCACAGACCACCACCCCTATCGCGGGGAGGTGGTTCTAGGACCACCGCCCTACGGGCGGTGGTCATGGGACCACCACCCAGGAAGGGTGGCGGTCCTGTCACTTAAGACCAAAATGTAAAGAAAAAGGGGGTAGAGGACAAAACAAAGCACACGGAGCTTGGATAAAGCATTTGGGATGCAAACATATACTTGGTGAGATTTTCTAGATTCTAAACACCTTACGAAGAGACCTGAATCATCATTGGGGTTTCCGTAACCTCTTTCGGCAAAGAGTACAGTACCTACATTTTTGGGTACATACATATTCCCCCTCGGAGAAGCGTTTTAGCCATGAAGAGGCATAAAACGGTGGGTCCGAGTATGGTGGTCCCAAAATGGGGAGTTAGAAGCTATACCTAACACACCCATGTGTCAAAATGTCACCACCCAAATTCCCACTATTTGAAAAATGAAAAGAGGACTCAAGTGCAGATAGACAAAACAAATCAAAAAATAAATACTAAAATAATATGAAATGAGGACTTACCATTTGCGGGGATAAGAACTTACCTCATCGGTGCTCTAACTCTGCGTAAGAACACTCAAAAAAAATTAGAATACTATATATATGTAAAATGAACTCATTTTACTATTCATTTACGTGTGTCGATTTGGTGGTTTTTGAGCTCTAGGACCCACGGTGACCATTTTTGATGATGAGTACAGTCAAAACATTTGTTGTGAGATCATGATCATGCCTAAGAGTAGGACATCAACCCGCGAAGTCTCAGGTTAGTTCTTCTCATTTTATCATTTTTAAATCCAAAATATAGAAATGTAGAAATCTTTGTCTTGGGGGGATTATTTTTGAAAATGTTAGTCTTAAATGAGTCTTTAGGGGGGTGCCCATAGGGTAGGTCTTCATTTCGTCCAAAATGATGTATTTTTGCATTTTTAAGTGTTTTAGGGCTTAAGGGGCATTTGAACCGATTTGGGGACAGGATCGCCACCCGCATGGCGGCGGTCATGGGACCGTCATCCTATGAAGGTGGTGGTCAAGACCAATCCCATAAGGTGGAAGCGCCCGCATAGAAGGCGGCGATTTTGAAACCGCCGCGCTCTGCATGGGTGGCGGTTTTGAACAGAATGCAAAAAGAGATGTATTACTTGATTGTTTTTGCATTTTTGGCATTTTTATATGTTCCTGATGATTTTTCCAGTTGGATTATGTTACTAACTTACTCTTTTTCTGTGTTTTGGGTGGATGCAGAAGGAGGAGTACATCAGATGGAGTAGAGAGAGGGAGTGTGATTGGCTCCTGCGATAGTGTTAGAGGCACTTACTTAGGTAGAGCGGGATACTCTACAGAGGGCTGGCATTTGGAGGATTGCATAGGTCCCTCATGTTGCACCTTCTAGTCACATATTGTGTGACTTATTTTCATATTGGGACGTAGATCGGAACACTTTCCGATTTCCAGGAGTTAGGGGTGAGTGGTCCATCACCCTGAGGATGTTTATCACATATATTGGGGTCCCGATTCTTGGGAGGTGACTATCTCTTAAGACAGCGAGTATCCAGATCTCAGATGGTTCAGTGGGCCACATATATGGGAGATGTTGTTGTTTCCATGGGCTCGAAGAAGGGGGTGAAGGTCCATTCTATTGTTGGTTCAGATATCCTTGTGCTTTGTCAGGCTATCATGGGTATCCTTGCCTCGTGGTTGATTGGGGACAAGGGAGGGGATACTCTTTTATATTGTTGGGCTCCTATCATTGCACAGATTGAGGCACATGGCCACATTTACACTTGGGGAGCAGACATCCTTGGGACCACCTATCATGATTTGTATAGGGTGGTCAGATTATAGGGGCAGTCATTGAGTCACCCTACTCTAGTCATGAGTTGGGTGTATGAGCGCATCATTCCCTATGGGAGAGGTGTATAGGCAGAGGATCTTGGGGCTGTCAGGGTAGCGAGGTGGACAGGGATGACCATACTTAGGATGCCACACCAGCCAGTGGCTTCCTTGACTACTACAGACATGGAGGCCACTCCTTATCAGGCCATGGCAGGGTTATGGGGAGAGGAGGACACACACATTGATCACTTGCTATACTACTAGTTAGCTGATAGATAGGATGGGGAAGTTGGAGATCCACCCCTTTGAGAGTACCATAGCAGTTTGGCCTCCCCTACATTGATATGTTTCCTCTCAAGTGGGGGATAGTATACGAGTGTCATTCGCATGAGGCCAAGGGAGGTCTAGAGGCCGAGGTTGGACTACGATCACTCTGGAGTTCCCATTGTAGCTAGGTGGGTGGTTCGTGCTCGAGGGGTAGCCAGTGCTCCTCGAGCACCTTTACTTTAGATCAGAGCTGGTCTTGCTCATAGTGGAGAGAGTGATGAGCCCATTGATGTGGACTCAGACTCTGAGGAGTTCACAGGAGAGGAGATAGAGGAGAGACGGAGGGAGGTGAGACAGGTGGGATGGTCGGGGATGATGAGAGTGACTCGAGTGGCATGACACTCAGGACATCTTGAGGGTGAGAGAGGGGAGGAGAGTGTAGAGAAGGTGACCTTGATCTCAGAGGAGTTGCCTTCTTGGGACATTGGGGAGATGATGAGTCTGTAGCAGGATGTCACTTCTTTCTAGATTTGGGGAAGGTTCCATAGTCAGTGGCAGCGTCAGTGGTAGGTGCAGATCCTAGAGATCCCACCTGGATGCCTAGAGATCGAGTGAGTTACTACTCTTTTCTCGATTTTTTTAGTTAGAATTGTTTAGTTGATATTTCCCTTTTGTTGTTTCATTTGTTTTTACTTTATCATGGACAACTTTCTAACTTGTTTATTTCTCCTTTTTTATTTGCAGTGACTGTTGAGGGATGGTGAGACTTGATTTACCAGGTGTGCGTGGACACTCTACTGCTCCCTTCAAAGAGTACATGGGTTGAGCTTACTGTAGATGTGGGAGAGCCTTTAGTAGTTGGTAGACATATCGATGTGTTTTCCCCTGTCTTGGAAGGTGGAAAAGATCATGACTTCTCTCCATGTTGAGGTAGCTGGATATAGGACCACTGAGTGCTTGATGAGGAGGATTCATTCTCATAGTGAGACCACAACTACTGGCCATGATCGTGAGCCCTCAATTCATTCAGAGCGTCATCGTAGCAGGAGTCCTAGACATGGTCGTGCACCTTCTGAGGGATCTCACAAGGATTGAGAGATCATGGTGTCTTTTTGTAGTGATTTTTGGTTGGATATTTATATGAGTGTTTTTGTATTTTTGGGCTCATTGAGCGTTTTTGACCATGCCTAGTGCATGATGGCATTGTACATAAAACACATATATATATATATATATATATATATATATATATATATATATATATATATATATATTTTTGGATCTAGATCTTCTTGTATCTAGAATTTTGTGATTCGTTTCCCATGTGTATACTAGATGTTTTTAGAATCTTTTTCTTTTATATGCTTTTTAGAATGTATGCAATGGATGACAAGTGATAACATAATGTTTCTCTTTGATTTGTTTTGTAATGCTGATATGTGATGATGCAAACATATTGTAGTACTGAAATTTTGGCTTCTTTGGGCAATGTTCATTGCTTCTTCTTATTTTGGAAAAATGTGATGAATGTATAATGATAATGAGATGAACTTGCCCCACTCCTAACTCCATGCAACTAGTAAGATGCGAGGGCTCATCACCAAGAGTTGGGAAGGGCAAATTGTATGAGTTTGACTGAATGGAAATGATGAGAGAAAGACAAGGTATTGATAGAAATCAAATTTAGACTTGCGTACTTACTCTTACTCGAAACTACTACATAGTTTAGAATGCAACTTATTTTCTAGTTTATCTAGACTTAGATCCATGGATGGCAACTTGGTTGACAAAATCTGGTTTTAAGGATTTGATCTCTTTGGAATTTGGATATTTAGTTTCACTTAATACACTTTTCTTTAAAATATTAATTTGTTAATTTACGTGAATGGACCCCCACCTATGCCCCTGTCTCATGCTTCGGTAGAAGCATGGGTTCATCACCAAAGGTAGGACATAGGTGAGTAAGGCTACTTCTTTCCTTTCTCAACCTCGCATCACCAGTAAGAGATGCGGGCTCATCACCAAAGGTTGGTGGGACAAAGAAGTGTGTAAAAATAAAATATTCTATTTGGTTTAGCATTTTTATTTAACTTGACATTTCGGATTTGTGACTTTGGAGTATCCTTGTTCAAAAAGAGATGTAAGGAGGATAGATGTGAACACCAAGAAGCTTATAGAATAGACCGTAGGTAAGAACAACTTAACCAAGTAGAAAGAATGAGTATGACCAAGTATGTCGGCCTTGGTATGGTTTTGTCAATACTTTGTCATCGAATTGATGAAATGATTTTGGAACCATTTGATGATATTATGAAAAATGAAGAGATATGATTTTGAATGCTTTTGCCAATATTTTTAGAAGCTTGTAATGAATTTCTTAAGAATAAGTTCCTTGACCACAATAGTTACTGAAACGAGTGAACAAAATGAAACAACTAAGTGACTAATGCAATGTAGGTAGATATAATATACAAATGGTGACGTTGATGCCTTATGCGTAAAACCATTTAAGATGCAAGGAATTGATTGTTTCATTGAACTCCTCACCTTCTAGTGTACACAAGAGATATGCACCATTTCCGTAGTCTTTCATGACTCGGTATGGGCCCAACCACTTGGGCTGGAATTTCCTTCCTTTTCGGTCTTCTTATCAATCCGGTTGTATCTAGTCTTAGAACTAGATCTCCCTCATATATTTCTCATTTGTAGACCTTTTTGTTATATTTTCGGCACATCCAGTCAACATAGGCTCTATGTGCCATTGTTGGCGTTCATTTAGCTTGGCCTCATCAAGGCTTTCTAGTTGAGAGAGGCATGCCTCTCTATAGGCTTCTTCTCCCAAAATCCCTTGTAATGAGATGCGGAGACTGGGTATTTCGACCTCAAGCGGGAGAACTGCTTCTGCCCGAATACTAATGAGAAAGGGGTTGCCCCCGTCGGTGTTCTTATTGAGGTTTGATGGGCCCACAAGGCTGGGTATAATTTTAAATGCCAATCTCATTTATTCTCCTTAACTATTTTGAGGAGAATAGATTTTAATGTTTTGTTTGTGGCTTTAGCTTGTCCATTGGCTTGAGGGTAGTAAAGAGAGGCCGTATGATGGTTTATCTTGAATTTATTGCATAATTCATGGACCTCATCATTCTTAAAGGATGTGCCATTATCTGAGATAATGACTTGCGGGACACCGTACCTACAAATGATTTGATTCAAAATAAACTTAGCGATTACAGAACCTAGTACGGTGGTGAGAGGCATGGCCTCTACCCATTTGGTAAAATATTTTGTGGCCGTGATTATAAAGTTATGGCCATCTATTGATGAGGGAGAGAATTTCCCTATCAAATCTAGACCCCACGTGGAAAAAGGCCATGGGGTTACGATTGGTTGTAGATCATGTGTTGGCATGTGAATCTCGTGAGAGAATTCTTGGCATTTATGGCATTTTGCACACAAACTCTACCGCATCATGTTCTAGAGTGGGCAAAAAATATCCCATCGATGTATTTTGGGTAGTGGCATGACCACCAAAGTGGCCTCCACATATCCCACTGTGGGATTCATAAAGAATCTTTTTGGATTCTTTAGTGTCAATGCATCTTAAAAGCATTCCATCGAAGGCTTTACGATAGAGAACTTGTTCTAAGATAACATATTTAGTAGTGATAATGTGTAACCGCCTTCTTTGTTGTGATGTGGCACCTTCTAGGTATGTATGGTCCATGATAAAATTGATGATGTTAGTGTACCAAGGGCATGTAGAGATGGGGGTCTGGTTTCAAAAAAGTATATGCACTCATCGGGAAAGTCCAAATCTACCAGATCACCTCCATCTAATGGATTTTTAGCTAACTAGTCTGCAATGATTTGTCCCTTAATGGATTTTGGTTTACAAATGTTAATTCAAATTCACCCATTAAGGTTATAAATCATCCAACCTTTTTAGATAAAGACCCTTGTGTGAGGAATGTTCATAAGTGATCTGTCTTTACAATGACCCTTGTTTCTTGATTTAACATGTAATGTCTTAAACGTTTCATTGTAAAGACTATGGCAAGGCATTCTCTCTCTGCTGTGTATACATGTGTTTCATAATCAAGAAACATTGGCTAATGAAATAGACTGCACATTCTCATTTATCATTGTCTTCTTGAGCTAGCATGTAGGCTAGCGAGACATCAGTAGCCCGTGAATACAGGATCAAAGGATGATTTAGTCTAGGAGGCATTAGCGTGGGAGGAGACAACAAGAAGCGTTTAACCGCTTTGAAGGCCTCGTTGCATTCTTCTATCCAATCAATGCTATAATATTTCTTTAATAGATTGTTGATTGGATGAATAGCAAAACTTAAATCTGGGATGAACCTTGGATTACACCTAGTTTCCCAAGAAATGATCTGATACTGGACTCATTTGATGGTGGAATCATTTCAAGAACAGCCCAGATTTTGGCTGGATCAACATCAATCCCTCGTGAGGATATAATGTAACCTAGAAGCTTGCCTCTGTCACACCAAATATGCATTTCTCTGGGTTCAAGGTGACGCCATACTCGATCAATCGTGAGAGAATGATACGGAGTACCTCGGGGTGATCACAACACTTCTTGGCCTTGGCCAACAAATCATCCATGTAGGATTCCACAATTTTATGAATAAGGTCATGGAATATGTATGTCATTGCCCGTTGGTATGTAGCGTCGGCATTCTTAAGACCGAATGACATGACAACATGTAACAATAAGTTCCCCAAGGAGTTATAAATGTGGTCTTGGCTTGATCCTGTTTAGATATTTTAATCTGATTATACCCTGAAAACCCATCCATGAGGGACAATAGTTCAAATCCAGTTGTTGCATCAACAATGACGTCAATGGATGGTAATGGGAAGTCATCTTTGGGACAAGCTTTGTTAATATCCCAAAAGTCTATGCAAATGCGTATCTTCCATTCTTTTTGAGAACATGGATGATATTAGATACCCATTGTGAATAGTCAACTGGTTTGATGAATCCTACTTGGAGAAGTTTCATTACTTCTTCTTTTACCATGAGAGCCACTTTTGGCTTCATTGGTCTTGACTTTTGTTTAATTGGCTTTGCATCTGGTTTGGTGACAAGATTATGTACCATGATATGTGGTGTAATTCCTGTCATTTCTTTGTAGTTAAATGTAAAATCCTTTTGATGTTCCTTGAGGATTTGGGTGTGTATTTCTATCTCCTCTAGAGTTAATGAGGATCATAACTTAAAATGTTTTGGTTCTTCCTCCATTCCAATGTTTATGTCAATTGTTTCTTGATTAAGGAAGCATTTCCTTCTTCAAATTTAGGTAGGGTTGGAGGTAGTTCCAAACTTTCTCCGTTCTCTACCTTGTAGATATCGAGATCCTTTTGCGAGAGGAGACTCTATCATGGGATTTCCAAAATAGGAAGAGGAATGTGGTATTAGGGAAAGATCCACTATGTGATGAGTGAGATGTAGCTCCGCATAGGTGTTTAGATATTTGAGAGTGATTCTATATCACTGTCAAAGTGATCCAGGATAGAAAACTCATTCTCAGCTTCTATATGAGTCAGGAGTGGGTTTGTTGGTATTTTACACCAATGGTTTAGTATGAAGTGATACCGTGAAACTTGTGTTTTCCAACTCACTGTTTGGAGTAAAACGGGAAGTTGAGGTTGCTATTGAATCTGTGAGAAGGTTCTGCTCTCGTGGGATTGCTTCAATTGATATGAAGTTGAATCCTTTTCTTAGATCTAATACCGTTGTTTTGTAGAGTTGTAAATGTTCAACTCTAGTCTCATATACCTCAGAGACTTGGTTTGTAACTAGTTGTGAGTCTCCTAGCACTCTAATGTTATCGACACCCATTCTTTTGGCTATGATGAGGCCAAGGAGGAGGGCTTCATACTCAGCCCCATTGTTTGTACATTCAAAGTTTAATTTAAAGGAAAAAGGTAGGATCTTTCCCTCGGGAGAAGTAAAGATCACACCTTCCCCAGACTCCAAAGCGACATCTAGCTCCATCGAAGTGGAGAGTCCAATATTTTCTTGGAAAAATGGATGTTGGGATATTCGTCATGTTTGTTTCTTCTTGCCTGGTTACTTCTACCATACAAACTTCATCTGATGGAAGGGAACCAATTCCTAGGGTGTATCCCATACCCATAGAATCAAATGGTAGGAGAATGGGTAGATCTTTCTCTAGTAATTCAACAATTTTGTGGTAGTCCCTAATGATACCATTTCTATGACGTTAGTCTCATTTTTGAGTGTTGGAATGCCCTTGACTAGATTTGTAATTTCTAATTGTGTTGTAGGTATCAAGTTTCTCTTCTGGTTTTGAGTTGATTGGTTTGTTAAGTTGATTTGTTGGGAGTTCAAACTCAGAGTGAACACCTGGTCTTTTCTTCAAGTCAGCTAGGTGTATATCGAAGGGTTTTGGGTCACCTTGTGCCACAAATATTTTCCCTAAGTGCAAAAATCTTATTTCCTGGAATAGCGTGGAAGGGATTGCCTTCATGCGGTGTATCCATGGTTGACCGAGGATCATATTATAGTTGGTTTCCGATCTATAATATAAAATTTGGTGAGGACCATCTTGGGTCCTAAGGTGACTAGTAAAACTATGGTTCCAATTGAAGTGGCTTTGAGGCTATCATAACCTCTTAGCGTATTTTGTGTTGTGGAACAATTTGTTTCTCCATATCCTAGATTTTGAAGAAAAGTGAAGGGGACTATGTTAACTGCTGTCCCCATCATCAATCATTGTATGTTTAACATAATTATTGTAAACCCATACTTGTAAATGCAAGGTTGGGTCACCTCTACATGTGATTTCAGCGTCTGTTGGCATTTTCTTATATCAAATATAAACTCAGTATCCCTATCTGGCTACCTGGAGGGTAGACATCAAAGTCTACATGGTTTACTTGCATTTCGGAGGAGGAGTGATGTTAATTAAATGACCAAGGCCTAATGCTTCTAAGAGAGCAGCCCTATGGGCGGGAGAGTTCTTCAACAAATCCAAGAAGGAAATATGAGAGAAGGTCTTTGTTAAGTCATTAATTAAATCATAAGCACCTATGGGTTTTACCAATGTTTGTTGAATGTTGTCTAGTTCTAATGGATAGCTTGGAACTGGTTGAGAAGAATAATCCGTGTTCTTGTTATGGTTTCTATGGGTAGCTCGGTGTCTAGCTCTACCAGGCCAACTATCTTGGTTTGTGGTCGAGTTCCTAATTGGGGTGCGACCGGTGGACTTAATGAAGTTGAAGCTTCATGATCATTATTTCCTATCATAACACCCTTGTTCGTTCCACTTGGATCTAACCTGTTATTGTTAGAATGATTTGGGAGTGGATCGTTAAAGATCTTGAGGGTGCATTTTGAGGGGAGACTACCCCTGTGTAAGTGTTTGGCGTGGGTATTACAGAATTTGCTAAGAACATATCTATAAAGAGTTGTCTTTGGTCTTTTGGAAAATGTTGCATGAATTTATTGTAGTCACGAAAGTCCTAGTATCATGGCCTTGAATCTTGTGGAAACCACAATACAAGTTGGGATTATAGTTTTGAGGTTGTTGATTTGAAACTGTTGTGGTCCAAAATTTTGATTAGGTTCGTTGGTTGTTAGAGTTAAAATTTTGAGGTTGTTGCCTTTGGTTTTGACTCTGATATCTAGTTGGGTTTTGATTTGGACCTTGTGTCTAGATTTTCATTCATTGTTGTTGTTGTTGTTTTCATGATGGATGATTAAAATCCACCACGTTGATTATTGGAGTAAAGTTGTTATTTCATTGATTGTTAATAGGTGGTGAAATGTTTATGACATTTTCCCTTTTAACTTGGTCAGTTACTCCATCTGTTGTTACCCCATGGTTTTTGTTAAGGATTTTGGGTCCTTGATTGGTATTCTGGCATTAGGATAGGTCGTAGTGTTTTGATTGGGAGTGATTAATTTCCCATTTGTTTCCATATGTCTTACGACCACTATCTATTGTTGCTTGATCTATTCGAGAGAGCACTCGAGTACTTCATCATAAGTTCTTAGTGGGAACTTTTGGACTTCTTCCTTTATCTCTCTATTGAGGGAATGAAGGAATAAATCACATAGTTCCATCTGATCCATGTTTGGAGCACTTGTTGATGAGTAGAGAACCGTACGCCATCTTGAATAAAATGAGTAGTGGATTCATTATGCTCTTGTTTAATATGCAAGAATTCCCTGATTCTGTTCTCAATAATTTGTTCATATCAAAAGCTTTGATAAACTCTGACATGAGTTGTTTGAATGAGTGTATCGAGGCTTCAGGTATTCTATAGTACCAATCAAGGGCAATACCCTCTAAGGTTTTAGGGAATATCTTAGCAACAACCCCATCCCAAGGGAGTAGTTCTCGAATGGCCATGGCATAGGCCTTGATATGTGCATTTGGATCTCCCTCCCCTTTGTATTTGGGTAAATCGGGAAGAGGTCTTGGAAGCATGACACTTTGTATGGTGAAGTCTAGGGGCTCTTTTAAATATTGAGTAAGTCCCTACCGCATAGGCTTCGACCATTGATGGTGATTGAGGGGGTGGGGGTGGAATGGGTTGTTGATATGGCATAACATATGTATTTGCAGGGACATAAGGAAATCCCTATGGTTGAGTGAACATCCGGGAGAAGAGAACATGTCTCCTTGTGGTGATTTTGAATAAATGTTTAAGTAGGGAGGAGCATTGCTTTGGTATGGGTTGTTTGGTGCTAATCGGGAGGTATCATATTTTCAACTGGAGCGGTGTTTGAAAACACGGTTCTAGTTGGTGTTTGTTATTGATAGTTATACGAATGTTGAGGAGGCATGCCTAACATTGCCTTTCCTGTAAGGAGGTCAACTTGGCTGGGATGATGTGGAGGGTTGGGGATTCCTGCTTGCCCAAAATATGAATTTTGATTTGCTTGAGCAAGTTCCAATCCTCTAACTTTCTCAACTAAGGCTGAGATGACCTCGATTGGCAAAGACATGGTGTTTTTCCTTAATGGTGTTTGTTGTACACCTTGAGGTTGTAAAGGGGTATGATACCCTGTTATGAATTGATCATTACCCTACCAAGCTTCACCGAGAGTATTTCCCATAGGTGGAGGAATGGGGGTGTTTTCTTGGAGTAGGGTATCGGGTTGTGTTTTGAAAACTTCCTATAGGTGGGTACATGTTTTGGAAGCGTTGTTCACTTCTAGCATAGCGTGCTAAATACTCCTCATCCAAAAATGGGAGTGGATCTGATTGTCTACTGATTTGTGGTCTAAACAAAACCCGAGGAGATGAAGTAGACTCTCAGTAAACATCATATTGTTAGAGCCTGAGGGCTCTGGTTGTTGCGTTTGTGCAAGTTGATCCAACTCCTCAATTTGGAATGAAGAACTAGAGCTAGTTCTTTGAGGAGGAGTTTGTGATGACAAGTAATTACTTGAATAGTTTTCAGCCCATGCAGAAAGTGAGGGTGATGGTTGTCTATTTGTTTGACCATAATTTGCTTGAGACCTACTGAGAGAGGTCTTCCATATGCGTCGTATCCCTGACATATTCGGGGGTATATGAATACCCATAGAATAATGGGAAAGAGCGAAGGTGGATGAAAGAAATGAAAATAAAAGGAGAACAATTTTTTGTTTCACGTTGGGTTCACCAATTTTGTACGATAGAAAAGTGACATGCGAGCATGAGAATCTACAAGCAACTCTTCTTCGTACCCGACCTCCCGAGGTCATGTCGAGAGACACAGCCGATGAAATGGAATATATGTGGATACAGACAAACTAGTTGGGCAATCTTATATCCTCAACATGTAATAATGGAATTTGTGAATCTAAGGAAAAGAAAGCTCTCCTAACCTGAATTGGTGTAATGGATTGTTCGGATATAATAGCTGCTCGGAGGCTCCAATCAATGTCGAGCTCTGCCGAGATCCTATTTATTGGCTATTGGATACGTGGAAAATGACTTGTAGGTGCTTCATGTATATTTCCAGATAAGGTCATGGAAAATGGTGATGAGAGGTGTAGTGGATCCTCTGGAGTTTTATGGATGATTCTCTGGTCTAGTCTAGAAATCCCTAGCTTGATTGGCTGTTACGTTTAATATGGAGAATTGTGTAATGATGTTTGGTGGAAGTGGTGAGGATCTGAATATTAGTGTGCGTAAACTAGCATCAATGTCTAATTGATCAATAGGCCCGTTGGGTTGTGGGACCTGTGGATCACAACCGTAAGTTTATGGTTGTGGCGAACCTCCTATGGTCATATGAGGAGTCAATCTCTCTTCCGACTATCCAATAGTCATAAGCTTTTTCAGCTTCTATGTTTAGAACTAGAAGTTGTATGATTTTCTCAGAATACCTTACAAGTGTTCTGACAACTTGAATACATAAGCCAATATCTATGTCGATGAGGAGGTCTCCTACGTTGGGTTGTGGAACTAAAGGATCACAACCAAATATTTGTTCTCTTTTGAGTTCTTGTATGGTCATGCGGATATCCTATCAAGGCAGTCTATAGTTGGGTTGATTTGACCAAAATGTGTATGCCTTGTCGTCTTCAATATTCAACTCTCTCAATTGTTCACTAATTTCTTGTAGGTTTATTGTCGTTCGAAAAACCTGAATCTAAGGTCTTGATCTATATCAGCTAGTGTTGTGGAGAGATTTGGTTGAGGTACCACTGGTTTAAAAATGTAATCTCTGGGCTCTCTAGGTCCCGTGATTGTCATGCAAAGATGGTTCAAATTTTAACTGAAATGAATAAACTAATTATGAAAGATATATCTACACTATGCATATATTCTTTTATTTTTTTGTATTTTCGATGAAGTATTTTAACGAAATTAAAAGAGCAGCTATTCTAATATATTCAGAAAATGGACAATTAATCTAATAACAAAATCAAAACAAACAAGGTAGTATGGTATAGCTATTTGCTTGTGCAGTTGTGAATTTATCCTAAATATTTAAATAACTAACTAGTTTAATCGAAAGACTTCGATCCTACCTCAGAAGTGAGGAATGAATCATAGTTTCTCAGAAACTATCATTCCCCACAACTTCCCTGGCAATATCAAAAGTGAGCTTTAACTGAAATGAAATAATTTACTACTCTATTTGATATATTGTAACTAGAACTTTGATAGCTCAAACCTGGAGTTTACAGAATAGTGGTAAATCTAGTTGTGTCGTGACTTTTCCCCTCAGTGTGATCTCCTCGTTCCTTCGTGTTCTCGTGAATCCAGAAAAGTGTGTATGTGATAGTGTCAGAAGCGAGAAGATACTCGAACAAAGGAAACTTTGGATATAAACCGAATACATTATAAGTAAGAGAGGGATAGTGCAAGTGAACAGAGCTTGACTATGTAATTCCTAGTAGGATTTTATTATGGGGATACAACGCAAAATTTGAGAATTCAGGATCTATCTCTTGTGACAAAACAAAACTGCGAGAACTCTATGGATTCTAATCTAAAAATGAAACTACTTATCTAAACTGATTGTATGGGAATGAAGTAAGATGAAAGCAAGAAGATCAAATGATCTCTAAAACAGAAATGAGAGGCTGATAATTCATGTAAAATATGAAACTATTGAAACTCATGCAAGAACTTCAAACAAACTGAATAATCAAACACAGAAGGAGAGGGGCCATTTGTTTGAAAACAAGTTGGCTATTTATAGCATTTGGATTTACTAGAGGGTAACTTGGAATTGATCTCTTTTACTATAAACAAAGGGAAAACACTATTTACCAGGTGGCCAAAACATAAATGCAAGCCAAAGTGGTTGAAGAATGTGGGTGAAAGTTGAATTTTTATGTTTGACACGATCATCAGAATGTTCTGGAAAATGCGCACAGGACCGCCAGTGTGTGCAAGGCGTTGGTTACTGAGGACCGCCACCCTATCTTGGGTGGGCGGTCTTGTCACTTAAGAACCAAAAAAAAAAAGGGGGCAGAGGATAGAACAAAGCACATAGAGCTTGGATAGAGCATTTGGGATGCAAACATATACTTGGCGAGCTTTTCTAGATTCCGAACACCTTGTGAAGAGACCTGAATCATCATTGGGGTTTCCGTAACCTCTTTCCAGCAATACAGTACCTACATTTTTGGGTATGTATAGTGCACTTGACAATATTTAAGAAATTATGGATTATTTTTTCATTTATTCGTGATGTAATATTTATATATATTTATATAATTTATGTATATAAAGAGTTACCAAATCTAAGTAATTATTCATTTAATTTATCAATGTGTAAATGTGTATTAACCTTACTTGTGCTTCTTCTTGCTCATGGTGTCTTTATATTGGTTCCTATCTTATCATGCACTTGCTACATTATTTTATGCTTCTTAGTCTTCTCCCTTGTTAAAACACCCGAGAGTCATCACAAGTTGATGCCTTTCATCTGTTGATATTTTGAGAATGTCTCTCCATATACATTACTCCAATGCTTGAGAATGTCTCCAAATGCAATGACATTATGATTCAAACACTCATTAATTCTCAATTGTCTAATCTGTCCAATTCATGTCATTACCTTTAAATCTGTAGGCATTACAAGTTATTTGGAAATCACATCACACCCTTCACTTGGGCTTGATGACTACCTCTATCCTTTTGAAGGTGTTTTTGAAAGCATCCATGGGTTTATCATAGCATAAATTATCAATGAATAGAACATCACTAAGTTGTAGGCCGGTGACTCCCATCCGAACTAAACAAGAAAGATTTACTAGGTGATTGATAACTCCCATGTGTTCTTAGACATACCCCTATCAAATTCATTCTTAAGCCAATCTAGTCATTCGGGGATCTTAAGGGACTACACCCGAGACGAGGTAGCACTGAAAGCATGAGTAGCTTAGGAACCAAAACAAAGCCTCCACTAGCGTTCACCTAGCCACTCCGAAGCGTGTTGGCGTAGTTGGTTCGGATCCCATGAGCTTTCGTTAGCAAACTACAACATCTGGGATCCCTACACCGACTTAGGCGTAGTATTTCACACGTTTTCAAATAATAGGACAGTGATAGAACCAAATGGATATGGATAAAGCGGGAGAGGATTTTGTAGAGGGCTTGACATGGAGGTTTCGGATCGATGATATGTCTCTAGGTGCCATGGAGTCTGATAAATCACATGTCAAAGATATAATGTGTTTTGGTCTTAGGGCTCTTAAGAGACTACACCCGAAAGCAAAAGGAGCATAGGGAGCCAAAAAAAATCCTCCAATAGCATTCACTTGGCCATCCCAATGTGTTGGCATAGTTGGTTCGGTCCCAAAAGCTCGTTTGCAAAATACAACATCTAGCGACCTTACACTAAATCGGACTACACTATTTCACATGTTTGCTAACAATAAGACAATGAGAGAACCAAATTGATATGGATAAAACCACAATAGGATTTTGTAGAGGGCCCCAACATGGAGGTCTCATATCTATTGAGATGTCTCTAGGTGCCCGAGTCCGAGAAATTCCCTGTCAAAGATATAACATGTTTTGGTCTCAAGGCTCTTATAGGACTACGCTCGGACAAGGTAGCCGAAAGCATAGGTAGCGTAGGGAACCAAAGAAATTCTTCCACTAGTGTTCACTTGGCCACCCACGATCTGTTGGCATAGTTGGTTTAGTCCCACGAGCTTCCATTTGCAAACTACAACGTGTGGGAGCCCTATCTTGACTCAGTGCGCATTATTTCACACGTTTCCAAACAATAAGATGACAAGAGAACCGAATGGATATGTAGAAAACCAAGAGATTATTTCATATAGGGCTTCAACATGGAGGTTTCGGATCTGACGAGATGTCTCTAGGTGCCATGGAGTATGAGAAATCACATGTCAAAGATATAACGTGTTTTGGTCTTAGGGCTCTTAAGAGACTACACTGAACGAGGCTAGCCCGAAAGCATGGGGAGCATAGGGAACCAAAAAAAATCCTCCACTAGCATTCACCTGGCCACCCTGACGTGTTAGCATAGTTGGTTCAATCCCATAAGATATTGTTTAGAAAATACAACATCTAGAAGCCTTACACTGACTCAGACTACACTATTTCGCGAGTTTGCAAACAACAGGACAGCAAAATAACCATATGGAGATGGATAAAACTACGATAGAATTTTGTAGAGGGCCCCGACATGGAAGTCTTAGATCTAACGAGACATCTCTAGGTGTCACAGAGTCTGAGAGATCACCCGTTGATGATATAATGTGTTTTGGCCTCGGGGCTCTTAAGGGACTACGCCCGAGACAAGGTAGCTTTGAAAGCAAGGGAAGAGTATGGAACAAAAGAAATCCTCCACTAGCATTAACATAGCCACCTTGATGTGTTGGCGTAGTTGGTTTGGTCCCACGAGCTTCTATTTGCAAACTATAGCGTCGACAGTCGTCTGTTAATCGACTTAGATTGCAATATTTCGTGGGTTTACAAAACAACGGGACATCGAGAAAACAAAATGGATATGGAGAAAACCACAAGAGGATTTCTTAGAGTTCTTCAATATGGAGTTTTTAGATGTAGCGAGACATCTCCAGGTGCCATAGAGTATGAGAAATCACATGTCGAAGATATAACATGTTTTGGTCTCATGGCTCTTAAGTGACTACGCCCGAACGAGGTAGCCCGAAAGCACGGGGAGCGTAGGGAACCAAAAATATCCTCCACTATCATTCACCAGGCCACCCCTATGTGTTAGCATATTTGGTTCAGCCCCATGAGCTTCCATTTGCAAACTATAGCGTCTGACAACCCTACGCTAACTTTCAGATTGTAGTATTTCATGCCTTTGCAAACAATAGGACAATGAGAGAACCGAATGGAGATGGATAAAACCGCGAGAGATTTTCGTAGAGGGCCCTAATGTGGAGGTATTAGATCTGACAAGACATTTCTAGGTGCCACAAAATCCAAGAAATCACCCGTCGAAAATATAGTGTACTTGGGCCTCAGGGCTCTTAAGGGACTACGCCTGGACGAGGTAGCCCGAAAGCATGGGGAGCGTAGGGAACCAAAATGAAGACTCCACTAGTGTTCACCAAGCAATCTGGATGTGTTGGCCTAGATGGTTTGGTCCCATGAGCTACCATTTGTAAAATATAGCATCTAACAACCTTACATTGACTCAAACTGCACTATTTTGCATGTTTGCAAACAATAGGACAACGAGAGAACCAGATGGATATGGATAAAACCGCGAGAGGCTTTCATAGGGCCCTGACAATTTTTCCATGTTAGTACTAAAGAGCTTCAAACTTTCATTGAACGACTACAAAAATCTAACCTAAATAGTCAGAGTAATAGACTAAATCAGCATTCTATTTCTCACATATAAAATGAATTTCTTGCTTCAAAAAAGAAACTATGGGTGAATGCTCAATCAAAAAATAAATTACAATTCTAAATGAGTTTCAAGCTCAATTATCAATACTTCATTACAGTTTTTCTTGCCAATATGTTGCTTTTAGAACTACCTGGTTTGATTTGTGAAGTTGAAGCAGCTAGGATTAATAAAAATAATCAACTTGGCATGTTGTCCTTAAGATTATCCATGATTCTATCAACAACATCACATAGATCTTCCATTCCAGTTAAGTTTTGATCCTTCCACGCTTCCCATTTTTCCTTTTCTTTTGCTCGTATCTTCTCTTTAAGTTCTTCCAGATGTTTTTGGGTAATCAAATTGACTCTTTATGACTTTCAGGAGGCATTTCTTCTTGAATCATAGTGACATATTCACCTAATTTTTTTTCTTCACGATTTTCATTGTCATCTAAAGTTGAAGACTGAAAATTTATATGGCCTTCGGCTTCTTTTTGGGCATAAACAACCTTTTGTAATGTCAAAAAAATTCAAGCTCTTCATTCTCTGTTTGATTTAAGATATTCATTCTTTCAAAATGAATAGTTGGAACATTGGTGGTCTCCCCAACAAAACTAAGTTCATAGTCTACATAGTTGCATCCTATGGAAAAATCATTGAACATTGGTGGTTTCCTCCACCCGTGCTTTCGGGCTCCCTCGTCCAGGCGTAGTCCCTTAAGAGCCCTGAGGCCAAAACATGCTATATCTTCGACGAGTGATTTCTCAGACTCCATGACACCTAGAGACATCTCGTCATATCTAATACCTCGAGCCCTCCATGAAAGCCTTTCGTAGTTTTTTGCATTTCCATTTGGTTCTCTCTCTGTCTATTGTTTTGCAAACACACGAAATAGTGTAGTTTGAGTCAGTGTAAGGCTGCTAGATGCTATATTTTATAAATGGTAGCTTGTGGGACCAAACCATCTAGGAAAACACATCTAGATGGCTTAGTGAACACTAGTGGAGGCTTTGTTTTGGTTCCCTACGCTGCCCGTGCTTTCGGGCTACCTCGTCTGGGCATAGTCCCTTAAGAGCCTTGAGGCCAAAACACACTATATCTTCGATGGGTGATTTCTCAGACTCCGTGGCACCTAAAGACGTCTCATCAGATCCAAAACCTCCATGTTGAAGCCCTATACAAAATATTCTCGTGGTTTTCTCTATCTCCATTCGGTTCTCTTGTTGTCCTATTGTTTGCAAACACTCAAAATAGTGTAGTCTGAGTCAGTGTAAGGCTGCTAGATGTTGTATTTTGCAAATGGTAGCTTGTGGGACTGAACCATCTAGGACAACATGTCTGGATGGCATGGTGAATGCTAGTGGAGGCTTTTTTTTGGTTCCCTACTCTACCCATGCTTTCAGGTTACCTCGTCCGGGTGTAGTCCCTTAAGAGCCCTCACGCCAAAACACGCTATATGTTCGACATGTGATTTCTTAGACTCTGTGGCACCTAGAGAAATCTCTTTAGATCTGATACCTCCATGTTGGGGCCCTCTATGAAATCATATCGTGGTTTTATCCATCTCCATTTGGTTCTCTCGCTGTCCTATTGTTTGGAAATGCGTAAAATAGTCTAGTTTGAGTCAGTGTAAGGCTGATAGATGCTATATTTTGCAAATGGTAGCTTGTGGGACCGACCCAACTATGCCAAAATGTCAAGGTGGCTAGGTGAACGCTATTGGAGGCTTCATTTTGGTTCCCTACACTCCTCGTGCTCTCGGGATACCTTGTCCGAGCATAGTCGCTTAAGAGCCCCGAGGCCCAAACACGCCATATCTTCGAGGGTGGTTTCTCAAACTCTGTGGCATCTAGAGATGTCTCTTCAAAGTATTTGAGACCTCAAGTTGGGACCCTATACAAAATCCTCTCACAGTTTTCTCCATCTTCATTTAGTTCTCTCGTTGTCCTGTTGTTTGCAGCTGCGTGAAATACTATAGTCTGAGTTAGTGTAGGGCTGCCAGACGCTATAGTTTGTAACCAAAATCTTGTGGGAACCAACCAACTATGCCAACACGTTGAGGTGGCTAGGTGAACTTTAGTGGAGGATTTTTTTTGGTTCCCTACACTCCCTGTGCTTTCGAAATACCTCGTCTAGGCGTAGTCCCTTAAGAGCTTTGAGGCCAAAACACGCTATATCTTCGAAGGGTGATTTATCAAATTCCATGGCATCTAGAGATGTCTCATTGGATCTAAAAACTCCATGTCAAGGCCCCTGTACAAAATCCTATCGTGGTTTTATCCTTCTCCATTTGGTTCTCTTTGTCCTATTGTTTGCAACGCACAAAATAGTGTAGTGAAGTCGAGTCAATGTAAGGCTGCTTAGATGTTGTATTTTGTAAACGGTATCTTGTGGGACCCAACCAACTACACCAACACATTAGGGTGGAAAAGTGAATACTAGTGGAGGATTTTTTTTGGTTCCCTATTCTCCCGTGCTTTCGGGCTACCTCGTTCGGGCATAGTCTCTTAAGGTTGATGAGACCAAAACTTGTTATATCTTCGACATGTGATTTATTAGACTCTGTGGCACCTAAAGATGTCTCATCAGATCTAAAACCTCCATGTTGAATCCCTCTATGAAAGCCTCTCCTGGTTTTTTCCATCTCCTTTCGGTTGTCTCTTTGTCCTATTGTTTGTAAACACATAAAATACTGCAATTTGAGTCAATGTAGGGCTTCCAGACGTTGTAGTTTGCAAAGCGGAAGCTTGTGGGATCAAAGTAACTACGCCAATACATTAGAGTGGCTAGGTGAATGCTAGTAGAGGATTTTTTTATTTCCCTACACTACCTATGCTTTCGGGATATCTCGTCCGGGTGTAGTCCCTTAAGAGCCCCGACAAAAACACGCTATATCTTCGACGGGTGATTTCTCAGACTCCATGGCACCTAGAGATGTACCGTCATATCCAATAGCTTCATGTCGGGGCCCTATACAAAAGCCTCTCGTGGTTTTCTCCATCTCCATTTGGTTCTCTCACTATCCTATTGTTTGCAAATGCATGAAATCTTTGTGATGCGAGTCAATGTAAGGTTGTCCGTTGCTACAATAACTCCGATTAATATAGGTGGTTCATACAAATACAAGTGGTAAAATGAGAATTTTAATAAGATATTTTTACAATATAGGTGGTAAAATGAGAATTTATGTTTTTTTCCTTTCTAATATTTAATTTCTCTTAGCTTTACTTGGCTTCAAGAATAATAAATTCTCTCTCGATTACAACTACGTGAAGGTGGAAGCTTTTTGGCACCACTAACCTACATAAAAATGTTAGTAAGTAATTAAATAGAATTTTAAATTATACAAAATTTAAACAAAATCATTTAAGTAAATATTTAAATTAAATTCATGAAGAACATACCTTTGCAAATTCAATCCAATGAACCGCAAGGATCAACTCTATTCTTGACAATAGCAAGAATTGCTTCATGATCTGATTCACGAACCTTCCACAGATTCCTGTTTGATGGCCAACCTTGATATTTGATCAATTTAATATTTTTTGCTAGGACCAAATGTGAATAGTGAAGTATCTTCCAATGTACTTCATAGTCTTCAAACAACCAAATGTTTGATTTTTTGATAGGATATCGCCGAAGCCAAGTTATAGTGACTACCACTGACTTAGTGGGATACTCAAGGTCTTCACCATCAATGATTGTGGAAGTCAAAAAAATTTCCCCTTTACACAACGAGACAAGAAGTAGTTTTTCCCTCTTCATTAAATTCTATCACAATAACTGCAAAAATGTGCCCTATGTATCACAAAGTAAAATTGTTCAGTCATTTTAAAAATACATTAAGAGTTGACCATTTAATAATTTATAAATCTAAAACATGACATGTACATATATGTGTGTACCCTTTTTCACTAATTCAGAGACTTGGTCAAAGTCAGGTGATATTGTGATTTGATCTGAAGACTTTGTAAGTTGTAATGCTCACGGAACTTGATGTGTGTCGAGTGGAATTAGAGGTCTACAAGTCCATTCATCCACCCAATTCTGTGACTCACATTCATTCCACACAAAATCAATGCATGAAATACAAAAACATGTCATGTACCTAGTATAAATAGTCCAAGAATTTGCATCGAACTACGGAATGAGTGCATATCACTTGATCCTGCAATTTGTCATACAATCTTCAAAGTTTTCCAGATGATGTTCCTCTATCAACCAAAAATATATATGAATTGTTGATCTCTCTTTAGATTCATGGCCCATATTCTTGACACACCAATCAACAATGTTTTTGCATCGTAAATTTAGCACCGTCCTTGAACTTTAACTCTTCTCTTACTAGTGCTCTTTTCACACATTCTCCTGCACCATCATGCTCTCCTTTTACATTCCCGCCTTACTAAAACTCCAAATATTTTGTAAATTTGTTTCTTTGTGCATCCTTCTTAGCCAATAAAACATCCATGCATTCTTGAATTTCGATGAGCGGTTATGCGAACAAATGTAACGTTGATCGAAAAAATGTTCCTCTCATTCAAGTTCGCATAAAACCCCTAGAAACACCATTGACGTATTCTGTAGAATGTTTCCGATCATCACTGATGTAGAAAGATACTCTCTTAATATTTTTTGATCTTTCTTAGTACTTTCAAGAGAGTGCATGAATGCTATATGCATGAAAATAGAAACTTGCACTAAGTTATAATATTGAGACTGAACCTCCATTTATGGCTACAATGTGTAATTCTCTATGAAGTCAACTACTAAAACAATAGTACCAAGTGGGAATGTTTCCTTGCTTAACTTGAATTGTTCATCCAACCATCAAGCTCTATGTGTGTGCCTTGCATACTCATAAAAATTTCCTCTCTGAATTTGACCATATATTCTAATACAGGTAATTGTTTTCTAACAAGCTCATACCTTTTAGATTCTTTTCCATCTTTTAATTGCTATACCACTGATTTATATTTGGTGAAATCAACTAATTCTTTTCCTATTGAATATGTAATCTCCTCATGGATACAAATTTTTAGATTTAGTAATTGTTATCATGAATCACAACACCCTTATGTTTACACAAGTGCATATATTTGAGCTCACGATGTGATTGGATAACATGGGTACTATCTCCAAGTTATGGGACTTGCTACTTGAGATAGACCTCCAGAGAAAGCTGGTTCTTGCTCCTAAACTACCTGCCACAATCTACTCTAATGCAGGTAAAACTATCTTTCCTAATCTAACTTTCCAAGGGACCAAGGAGAGAGAATGCATAAAAATGAAAGCCTACACTACAATGGTGATACACCAGAAAAGGAGGGGTGTGAGAGTAGTCTTCCAATGCATGAGATACAGAAGCAAAGTGCACACTAGAAGGGGTGATGGCAGTTCTCCACAATCTAGCAAAATGCATTCACAAAAACATCTCAACATACACAATGATAATGGATCCCTGCAAGAGCATAAAAATAGACACAATACACTTGTAATCATGGTTGAAGGGGCAAGAAGAATGCAAGAAAACACAGTAGGGGAAGATGCATCCACAAACTTGTATTTTATTGCTTCATGATATGCATAGTTCAATCTATTACAAGATAAGGGCCTAGATCACCATGCAAGGAGTCCACTACAAGGGCCTGGAGCACAATAGCTTCAAAAAGTAATTTTGACAGATCTTTGCTACAAGAAAACTCCCCTTAACTATGAGCCCAACACTCCAATTTATAGGAAAATGAGAAGAGAGAGAAGGGAAGAATGGAAATCCTGAAATCATGTCCTTCAACCACTTGTAAGAGAAACTAAATGGAGTGAAATTATTGTATGTTACTTGAAAAATGCTCCCCATACTGTCCCAGGTGCTGCAGTAGAGAAGGAATGATGACCATGCCTCTTAATTGCACTCCTAACTACCAAATAAAACATTGTCATGAACCCGGCTATGTTTTATGAAAAATCCCCATCTATTTCTCATCAAATATATAATTTCTTGATTTTTGTGCATCGGGATTGAAGCCAAAATTCCAATGGTACCAATTTTGTGTGATTTCGTTGAGAAATGAAAAAGTTATGGCCTTCTGAGTGCGAGCAGCTATTTTGGGTCTAGCAGGCATTTTCTGTCATTTGACAGGAATGAGCATTAACTGGAGCCGAATATGTTTCTTTTATTTAAATATATCTACCCTCATTAAAATTAATAAAATCAGAGCTCGGAGTCAAAATTTATGGCCGTTTGAAGTTTGGGAGGTCAAACTTTGACTTTTCCTTTGAATTGTGGGTATTGCGGCAAAATCAGTCCGCATGTCTGGTTTATCTGGACACATTCTTCTGCATCGGCTGATTCGGGATTCCTTTGGCTCCTTGTGTAGTGATTTCACCTTTACACATCCCACGTGTACTTTTTCCCTAATTGTCCGGATGAAAATCTCGCACCACCCGCATTGATTCGACTTGTGGCAAATCGACCGATTCACATCCCGTGTGTACTTTTATCCCAGTTGTCCCAGACCATGTGGAACAAAAACTTCTACTTTTTCTAATTTTCACTACCTGTGGCCATTTCAGCTTTGCACATCCTATGCGTCTTGGCGTCCCAATTGTCCGCGGACTACATGGGACAAAAAGTTCCGACTTTGCCGATTCCTTTGTATTTTGGCCGCAAACTTGGTACGACGAACCTTAGTATGATCTCGCACTGGTATGACCCGCAGCCTTCAGACCCACAATGCATTAAAACAAGCCTGTGACTTCATTTTTGCATTTTTTCAATTTTTTCTAACTCGTTGGGATTTTTTCTTGGATGGGAGAGTTAGAGAGAAGCCAAAGGGGCCCCAAAAACATGATTTTGGGCATTGAATCAATCTACTTGCTCGGGACTCAAGAATCTGATGCATGTTATCAAAATTTACCTCAAGGGGTGAATTTTGGATAACAATAAGACACCACATACATTGCACATTCCATCCAAACATGCTTTGTTATAAAAAAATTGTCTTGTTGATTTTTCATAAAATATTGTCGGAATAAATTCCCTTGAATATTTTGTGGGACATTTATTCCACACTCTGCAACATGATGTAAGTATGTAAAACACGACGTATTTGAAAAAAAATATCATAATGCATTATAAATTCAATATGATGCTTGTAACAACAAGTGGTACATGAGTGATTGATTTTCACATAAAAGGGTTTGCTTATTTCAAAGATTCTTTGGATAGTGTTAATTTGTGGATTTTATTCTTAAACTTAGAGAACAATTTTTTTGAGTCATATCTAAGAAATTTTTGCACACGATTCACGATTACGAGAACCTATTCTTACATTTTACTATATCTCTTCTATTCAGGTGGCACACTTGTGTTCTCATTCCAAAATTTTATAATTAATTCTTTTATAATATCGGATGTATTCTTGTCTTCTCGTGGAAGTCTGCTAGAGAAATCCCAATAATCAGTGTTATTGATTAACTCAAGATGTTTACATCTCTCTATTGCTTTCATTAGTGTTTTTTTGTTTAGCTTCAAAGCACTACTTGTTTTTCTAATCAAGCGTTTATTAATTGTTTTATCACTTACTATACAATTAGTAAGTGCACGCATATTTAGCATTACTATCTTTGGTGTGTCTTTTGCACCTACAATTTGGTATGCTTTATGTATTTTTCAACAATTGATGCATTTTGATCAACAAAATTAGATGTTCTTAACCCCATGATCTTCATTATAGGTCTCATCTTAATTAATTTTATCAATGTAACAAATAATTGACATCTTTGTGTGTCATTTAAATTCTCAAAGTAATTATCCCAAATTTCACTAGCTTTTCTTCTCGCATTTCTTTCAAACATTTTGTTAGGTATTGGTTTTATAAAGTTTTCATAAAATTCAATTAAGTGAATTGGTTTTCTTCGCAAAATGGAGGAGGTTTTATTAGAGGTGAAGATTCATTTACAAGGTTACTTTCTTCATTCAAAGTGTTTTCATAAAAATTTGGGGTTAACATTTGGATTCTCGGGTAAGGGTTCAATAATTGGATTCATATTAATTTCTTCATCCATACCAACATTATCATTCAATTCAATATCATTATTCATTGTAAAATCATTATTCTCTACATTTTCATTATGTATTTCATCCCCATTTTCTAATACATTAGCTACATTTGATATAGCGGATGTACCTTGCCTTGCTCAAAGTTTTTGCATTCTCTTCAATTTATTTATTCTCTTCTCTTCCAATTGCTCCAATGTCTTGTTCTTGACTTTCCTCTTGTCCTTAGCTTGATGTTTATCACCCATGATTAGAAAAAATCAACTAGTGGGGTAGGGGAAAAATGAACTACTAAAAAATCATGCAAGAATATAGAGAAAATTACAGACAAAAGAGAATGTTTGCAAAATTCCCATGAAAGAGATGAAAGAGACATGGGGGCCACAATATATAAACAAATAAAAAAACGTACATGTTATAACACGTACGCATTTTGTATTTTCTCTTTTTCCAAGCCATACCTCAAGGCTTGGGATCCAGTTTGGATCCCCAAGCCTAAGGCATGGACTTGTACAAACACAACAAACAACATGTTTTTACAAGAAAATGTGAAAATGCCACTTCCTCTATGATAAAACAATCAATCAATTTTTAAAGAATTATACCACGACGTAGAGCAGAGTTTCTTCTTTCTAAAAATACAATTTTTTAAATTTTCTGACTAATATAAGGTTTTCATATTATTTATTTTCTAACTATGCCTTTTTATAGCTAGTTTTTGAAGTGTAAATATGTCTATCTTTCATGGTGTATCTTTTTTTTGTTGATCAAAATTTACAAAAATTATACTAGCCCAAACTAGGCATAATTCTATACATATTCAAAAAAATCTAATTTTCGATATTTTTAAGGTAGTTAGGGGGAGCACGGTCGGAGCTCGTTATTTTTCAAAACATAAAATGTCAAGTACTAGAGAAATCATAAATAAAAAAATATTAGCTATAAAAATCTAAAAATAATGGAGCCCAAACTAGATGCTCCTAGCTATCTTTCTACCAAAGGGTTTTCAAAAATACTAAATGGTGCCAAAAATGGTGGGGGACACGAAAGTCACTCTATTATTATTTTTAAACAAAAATAGGATCATTTGTTGGTATTTGAGTTGTTTGACCCACTTAAACTTATCTATTTACAAGTAAAATTTAGTATCTTAAAAACTAGACTTAAAATTCTATGATTCATATTTCTACAACATTTTCCAATTTTGAGTGTAACTATTTCAAAAAAATCATACAAGTTGAATTTTTTTTTCAGAAAAATGCGTCCACTTAAGACCCCTTTTGGCCCCCCAACTTGGTGCACTTACCCATATGTCAACATGGAAAAAATTCAAGCTGTAACCCATCCAATATTTGTCACAACAAGTTAGGGGTATGGTGAACAGAAAATGTAATCAGCTAGTTACACTACTTTGGCCAAAGATTCAAGCGTGCAATGCAAGCTTAGTTTTGTGACCACACACTAGTTAGTGAAACTTGTCATCACACAACCATCTCTACACATTTATCAATATCACATTTCGTTGTTTTAGAAATTAAGTTTATGTTTTAAAGGAGTAGGAACCATGACTCATCCTTTTAATCGAAAGGATCCTATCAGTACCATCTTCAATTATTTCTTCTTGTTCATGTCATTATTTTTCATGTTCTCCTTGTTATATTCATAGAAACTAGGACCAACATTTTCATCTCCATTTCTCTTCTTGAGATATCCATTGAATCTAAGACCTTCTCCGTGACCAATAAACTTTTGAATGCTCAGTATATCATTTAGAGCACCAATGCTCTTCTTAAACTTCTTAAATGAATTCATCTTATTGGATTCCGATTAAAATATTCCTTTAAAGATTCCATTTTAGTGCACTCTTCTTATTTGGCCTTAATATTGGATTTCATACCTTTAATATGATATTCCATCTCTTTGATAATCTTATCATATTCACTATCCATGCAATTGATTTGGTCCCCATACTCCTTGATCAAGGAATTCAACTTCTTATTTTTCTTTCTTTGACTCTTGGCTCTTCTAGGCACTCATCAATTCTATGTCTAAGTCTTCCTCGGTCTCGTCATCTTCTAAATCTTCCATGAAATCAATCAAATGCTCATTACCTTCTTCCTTGCCTATGAATATGACTTCATTTTTGTCTTCATTGACATCTTCATCATCACCGATGTCTTCACTTTCACTAACATCGAAGTGTTGTCACACCTTTATCTTCTTTGGAGTGAAAATTCTTCTTGTTTTTGGATGATCTTCTCTTGCCATCACGCTTCTTAGAACTCCTTTTGTCATGCTTATGAGACTTATTGTCTTCAACATCATGATCATCTTGTTCATCATGTAAATCATGCTTATAATTATTCTTGTTAGAACATCTATTTGTAAATTGAAAAATATTACCACATTCAAAAAAAATTAAAGGAAAATTTACCTTTGTACCTACCCAATCCTCTCCTTATTCTTCTAATAAACATGGCTTCTAGATGAATTTTTTTCATCAATCTCTAAATCAAAAATATCTTTGAATTTATTATCGTGTGCCTTCTTTTCAGCCTTGAAAGCAAAATCCTTCTTGTGGTATTATCCATAATTTTCTCTCATCTCATAGGTTGTCAAGATCCCATGAAGCTCATCCATGTGTAGGGTGCTCAAATCCTTTGCTTTTTTTAGTAGCTAATACCTTAGTATTAAACAAGGGTGTCGAGGACCTTAGAACCTTTTGGAAAATACTGATTCCTCCATCTTCTCTCATAAACCTCTGATGATATTGATTACTTCATCAACTCTCAGTAGATAGGCTATAATGTTCTCATCTTATTTCATTCTTAGGCTTTCAAACTGTCTTCTGTAGGTCTGTAACTTGGCTAACTTGACCTTGGTGTCTCCTTCATAAATGGTCTTCAACTTATCCCACATACCTTTGGTTGTATCACAATGCATGACCTTCACAAACTCAACTTCTGAAAGACCACATATGATAGCATTCATAGCCTTGGAATTTCTTTCATAATCCTACTTGCCTCTTGCATTAGTTGGGGGTGTAGTAGTAATTGTATAACCAATAAAAATTGATTTCCATATGTCACACCCTAATGAATTTAGATAACTCATCATCCTGAGACTCCAAAACACATAATTACTCACATTAAAGAGAGGATCCTTATTGGTAGAGAAACCTCCTTGAACTTGACTAGCCATACCTATGCTTCTAGGATTAGCTTCAAGTTACATTATAATTTCTCCAAAGGACCTACTCTAATACCAATTGAGAAGTAAAACCACTTAGGGGGGTACCTGATGGATCATTGTGGGAGTAGCTCAACATGAAGGGTCTTCCTACAATTCGGGAGATTCAGTATTTCAAGATTTTAGGGAGGTGGAATCCAGGAACTCAGGAACTACACATTTACAAGGTTTATGGAGGTAGTTTGATGGAGTTCTACCTATTCCAAGAATTGTTGTTCAAAACAAAATATTTTCAAGATTGTAATTCTACCTTCTTTTCAATGATGTAAGCCTTAAGGAGTTTTAAAATATAAGGCTTATAATTTAGTAATTAGTTGAGTATTAATAAATAAACAGATGTAACCACTTCAACTATTTTGTAACTTGAATCAAAATTGTTTACTTAAATTTCCTTTACTTTTATGAATCTTTAAAGCATTCACCAGTATTTGAGTAATGTCAATTGAATTAACAAACCATCAAAACAACATAGCATCCATCCATATGAGTAAGAAATGATAGAGAACACATGAATACCAAATTTATGTGGGAAAACCTCAAAGGGAAGAAAATCCACCGATCATTGTATTAAAGGACAAAAATTAGGATTTAGTGAAGCACCAACTCCAAAAGGAGCATGAATCCCTAATTTTGAAAACACTAACTTACATAAAGCACGACGGGGTTCACTTAGTAAGAATACCCCTAATTTTGTAAGAATACCCTTAATGTTAGTTTTTACATCTAATTATTTGAGTGATACTACCCCCTCTTGTTATATTATTAGAATGAAAAAATACCCTATTTTTTCCATGTACCTTACTTAACCATTTTTCCTTTACAAATGTGTTCACCATTTTTATTTATAACTTAATATATAAAACATAAAATATATCATGTTTCCCCTTTGAATTATTATTTTCTTAATGTCTTTTCTTGAGAAATAGAGTTTCAAGCCATTGAATACCTATTACCAATTACCTTGATGTTAAGCTTTAACCATTTATCAATATTTATTAAAATAATTAATATGGTGAAATAATATCATTTGTGTTGAAAAACATACTCAATCCTAGATTTCTACCATCTTATTATTTCATGCTTAACAATCTCCTAATTAATATTTTCTTATTCAAAACATGTTTATAATATAACTTTATGACCATGAAATTTTTACAAATTTAAGGTATTTATATTTTAAAAATAGGGTTCAAATGTTTTATTTTTATATTAAAATTAACCCTACCTCTTCTCTAGTCGACCTCTCTAGCCTACCCCCAATGACTAAATCGAAATATTAATAAATTAAATATTTTCATCATCTAATATCTACATGTATATTGAATTTGTTTTTATGAATTTTAATTACCTCAATATGAATGAATGTGCTAGGATATTTCCTCTTAATGAACCCCCTTCTGATTGCAAGGAGGCACTAACCCTAGTTTAGTGAAGGATTAACTTCATAAGGAGTGCCAACCCCTAATTTATCAGGAACCAACCTGACTTTAGAAAGCACCAACTTGTAAGGAGGCACCAACCCCTAGGGTTTTAGTGAAGCACCAAATCCACAAGGAAGACCAAACACCAACTCAACCACCTAAGAAAATTTTCCACCTTTTCTTGTTGTTATCTCAACAAATGATGAACTTCTTTGATCTTCTCTCTCTTATTCTCTTCTTCCTTTTAGTTTGCTATATATCTCTGATATAATCAGGCCTCTAACACATGGTTTGATCCTTAATAATCATTTGATCTTTATAACCATGCCCTGTTTCTTATGAAGAATATTCAAACTAACTTGTTTACTCACTCGCTCATCTTCTTCTTTTCCTTCTCAAGATCAGTGAAAAACTACCTTTCATAGTTTTACACATTCATATTTTCAACATGAATGCATTATTCATGGTCTTTAGGACCTCATACACCTCTCTCTAGCTCTTCTAGCTTGCACTTATCTCCATGCGCTCTTCTCTCTCAAAATAGATCTAAACTATCTTTCTTATACGTCTCAAGCATAAACATCATATAGGTCATCCATAATGCATTATGGTCATACAAAAACTCAAATAACATATCAAAACAAGTTGGATATGCAAGTATAACAACATATGGGTCGGTCATACATATAAAAACATTTGACAAATATGGAGTAACCATGCCATAGACTTCTTATGAATTATCACGACCCAATTATGTCATTTCAATCTTCATGTGCTTGAGTTTTCCATTTCTCTTCTTCTTATCATTTCGCACATTCCTCTTTATATCTCTATTATCTCTAGGAAAGCATCCATGTCATCCAGACAATAGAACATATGCAACAGGGTAAGTGCATGAAATTGGGGGGCCAAAAGGGGGTCTTAAGTGGATGCATTTTTTCTGAAAATTAAAAAACTTCAACTTGTACGAGTTTTTTGAAATAGTTACACTCAAAATTGGAAGATGTTGTATAAACATGAATTATAGAATTTTGAGTCTAGTTCCTAAGATATTAAATTTTATTGAAAAATGATAAGTTTAAGTGGTTCAAATAATTAAAATACCGATAGGTGCTCCTATTTTTGTTAAAAAAACATAACAGCGTGACTTTCGTGCCCCCACCCTTTATTTAGCACCATTTAGTTTTGTTGAAAACCCTTTGGTAGAAAGATAGCTAGGAGCATCTAGTTTGGGCTACATCTTTTGTAGATTTCTTTAGCGAGTATTTATTTTTTCTATGATTTTTCTGGTATAAAAATTTTAAATTTAAAAACATAATGGAGCTCTGACCATGCCCCCCTAAGTACCTATTAAATTATATATATATTCTTAGTGTGTATAGTATTTGGGCTGGTATAATTTTTTTCAATTTCGATGAGCCAAAACAAATATATATGACAAAATATATACGTGTTTAAACTTCAAAAAATAGCTATAAAAGGCATTGTTAGAAAATTAATAATATGGGAACCTTTACTAGAAAATTTGAAATATTATATTTTTAGAAAGTATATAGTCTACTCTACGTCGTGGTAAAATGGTTTTTAAGAAAATCGACCATTTTATGTCGATTTATGATGGCGGAAGGTAGATTTTTGCATTTTCTTGCAAAAACACGTGGTTTCTGTGTGTTTTTGCAGTCCAATCCTCGAGGGTAGGGGATCCAAGCTGGATACAAGCCTTGAGGTATGGCAAGGAAAAAATGAAACATCCTATTGCATATGCGTTATGTTCTATACTTTTTTATTGGGGCCCACAATGTCTTTTTCCCCTTCTTCACAGGTTTTTCGTTGTATTTTTGTCCTGGGTCTACATATTCCTACAAATTCTTTTTGATTTTTTAGCACTTCTCCTTTTCCCTATCCCCACAATATATTATTCTGCAATCATGGGTGACAAAAGACAACATAAATATGTAAATAAAGTCAATAACAAGACACCAAAGGAATTGGAAGAGCTAAGAATTAAGAAAGTAAAGAGGATGTAAAAATTCATGCGCAGGCAAGGTACTTCGTTAGATCAAATGTATCTAAGAATTATGATTTTTCTTTGAATGTTGATATTGAATTGAACAATAATGTTGGTATGGATGAAGAAATTGATATGAATCCAATTGTTGAACATTTACCTAAGAATCCAAATGTTGAAGTTTTACCTGAGAATCCAAGAATTGAACATTTACCTGAGAATCCAAATGTTGAACCTTTACTTGAGAATCCAAATGTTGAAGTTTTACCTGAGAATCCAAGAATTGAACTTTTACCTAAGAATCCAAATGTTGAACCTTTACCTGAGAATCCAAATGTTAATCCTGAAATTTGTATGGAAACACTAAACGAAGAAAGTAACCCTCTTAATGAATCTTCACCTCTTAAAACATCTCCTTCCATTTTTGAAGAAAACAAATTCACTTAATTGAAATTGATGAAAAATTATTAAACAAATGCCTAACAAAATGTCTGACAGAAATGCAAGAAGAAAAGTTAGGGGAATTTGGGATAATTACTTTGAAAATTTAAATTACACACAAAGATGTCAATTATTTGTCACATTAATGACATTAATTAAGATGAGACCTATAATGAAGATCATGGGGTTAAAAACTTCTAATGTTGTTGATCGAAATACATCAATTGTTATAAGTATACATAAAGCATACCAAAGCGTAGGTGCCAACAGACGCGCCAAAGATAGTAATGTTACATGACGTGCACTTACTAATTGTATCGTAAGTGATAAAACAATTGACAAATGTTTGATTAGAAAAATAAGTAGTTCTTTGAATCTAAATAGAAAAAACCAATGAAAGCAATAGGGAGACGGAAAATTCTTGAGTGGGACAATAACACTAACTATTGAGATTTATCTAGTAGAATCTCACTTTGAAAGACACGAATACATTGTATATTCTAAAAGAATTAATTGTAAAATTTTGGAATGAAAACACAAGAGTGTCACCTAATAGAAAAGATATAGTAAAAGAAGAATAGGTTCTCGTAACTATGAATCATGCACAAAACATTTCTTAAATATGACTAAAACACAATTGTTTTAAAAAATCCACAAATTAACATTAAACAAAGATTCTTTGAAATGAACAAACCCTTTTATGTAAAAATCAATCACTCATGCATACCACTTGTTTTTGTAGGCATCATGTTGAATTTTCAATGCATTATGATATTTTTTTGTCAAATACGGTGGGCTTTGCATATCGACATCATGTTGCATGAGTGTGGATTAAATGTCCCACAAAAATATTCAAGGGAATTTATTTCCAAAAATATTTCATGAAAAATCAAGTAGAAACTTTTTTTTATAACAAAGCATGTTTGGATGGAACATGTAACATATGTGGTGGCTTGCCAAATCTAAAAAGTTGTATTGATGAGGAGATTACATATTCAATAGGAAAATAATTGGTTGGTTTCAAAAATATAAATTAGTGGCATATCAATTATAAGATGGAAAAGAATCTAAGAGGTGTGAGCTTGTTATAGAACAATTGCCTGTAAAAGAATATTTGGTCAAATTCAGAGAGGAAATTATTTGTGAGTATGCAAGGCATACACATAGAACTTAATGGCTGGATGAACAATTCAAGTTAAGCAAGGACACATTCCCACTTGGCACTATTGTTTCAGTAGTTGACTTCACAGAGAATTACACATTGCAGCCACAAATGAAGGTTCAATCTAAATACTATAACTCGGTGCAAGTTGCTATTTTTGTGCATATGACATTCATGCACTCTCTAGAAATCACTGAGAAATATTGAAAAATATCAAGAGTATCATTTATACAGCAGTGATGATCGGAAACATTATACAAAATATATGCAAGGGTTTTTCTAGGTGTTTTATACTAATTTGAATGAGTGGAACATTATTTTCAATCAACATTAAATTTGGTTGGACAATTGTACATCACAATTCAAGAATGCACATATGTTTTATTGGCTAAGCAAGATGCACAAAGAAATATGTGTACAACATATTTGGAGTTTTACTGAGGCAGGACATGGGAAAGGAGAACATGATGGTGCAGGAGCATGTGTGAAAAGAGCACTTGCAAGAGAAGATTTAAAGTTCAAGGATGGTGCTAAATTTATAGATGCAAGAAACATTGTTGATTGGTGTGTAAAGAACACGGGCTCTCAAGTGTCAGTTCAACGGTTCGTAGATATTTCTGGTTGATAGAGGAACAACATTTGGCAAGCTATGAAGATTGTATGATCAGTTGCAGGATCAAGTGATATGCATGAGTTCCGTAGTTTAGATGCAAGTTCTTGGACTCTTTATACTAGGTGCATGACATGTTTTTATATATCATGCATTGATTTAGCATGGAATGATTGTGAGTCACAATGAGTGGTGGACGAATGGATTTGTAGACCTCTAATTCCACTTGATAATGTCTATGAAGTTCCACAAGCATTACAACTTGAAACGAGTTCGAGACCATATGAAAACATCACCTAACTTTGACCAAATCTTTGATTTATTGCAACAAGAGTAAATATGTATGCCATGTTTTAGTTTTATAAATTATTAAATGATCAAATATCAATGTATTTTAAATTTTACTTGAGATTTAATTTGTGATTAGGGAACGTTTTTTCAATTATTGCGACATAATCTAACGAAGATGGAACAAACTACTCCTTGTCTCATTGTGTAGAGGGGGAAAAATTGATTTCCATAGTCATTGATGGTGAATACCTTGAGTATCCCACTAGGTCAGTGGTAGTCACTGTAACTTGGCTTTGATGATATCCTATAAAAAAATCAAACACTTGGTTGTTTGAAGACTATGATGTACATCAAAAGATACTTCACTATTCACATTTGGTTCTTGCAACAAATATTAAATTGATCAAATATTGAGGTAGGCCATAAAACAAGAATATGTGGAAGTTTCGGTAATCAGTTCATAAAATAATTCTTTCTCTTGTCAAGAGTACAGTTGATCCATGTGATTCATTGGATTGAATTTACAATGGTATGTTCTTCGTGAATTTTTAATTTGAATATTTATTTTAATGTTTTTCTTTAAATTATGTAGGATTTAAAATTATGTTTAATTTCTTACTAACATGTTTATGTTGGTTAGTGGTGCGAAAAAAATATTCCACTTTGGAGATGGAGAAAACTGAGATAAGATTTTGTACGGTGGTCTCGACTTGGAGGTGTATGATCTTATGAAACATCTCTAGGTGCCACAGAGTCCAGAAATTATCTGTTGAAGATATAGCATTTTTGGTCTCATGGATCTTAAGGGACAACTCTCGGAGGAGGAATCCTCGAAGAACCGAGAGCTTTGGCCTCCTAAAAAAACCTCCCTATCGTTTACTTGGCCACCCCGATGTGTTGGAAAATTTGGTTCAATGTCAAGAGCTTTTGTTTGCAAAGTATTGCGTATGACAGCCTTATCCGACTTAAAGCTGCATTATTTCACACGTTCAAAGACAATAGGACGACGAGAGAACCAAATAAAGACAGAGAAAAATGGGAGAGAATTTATTATAGGGTCCCGATATGGAGGTGTGGGATCTAACAAGACATCTCTAGGTGCCATGCATTATGAGAAATCACCTGTTGAAGGTATAACATCTTTTTGTCTCACGACTCGTAAGGGACTATGTCGAGACGAGGTAGCCCGGAAGTACAGAGAGCTTTGGCATCTGAAATGAAACCTTTCCTTTTTTTTACTTGGCCACCCCGAAATGTTGGCGAAATTGGTTTGGTGCCAGAGCTTCACATAAAGTATTGTGTCTAACAACCTTAGACTGACTCAATTTGTAGTATTTCATGCATTTCCAACAATAGGATTGATAGAGAACCAAATGGAGATGGAGAAAGCTAAGATATGATTTCATATAGGGTCCGACATGGAGGTGTGGGATCTAACGAAACGTCTCTAGGTGCCACAGAGTCCAAGAAATTAAGCTGTTGAAGATATAACATTTTTTTGGTCTCAGTGCTCTTAAGGGACTATGTCGGGACAAGATACACCGAAGCTTTGGGAGATTTGGCCTCCAAAATGACACCTCCCATATCATTTACCTGGCCACCATGATGTGTTGGTGAAGTTGGTTTGGCACCAAGAACTTCTGTTTGCAAAGTATTACATCTGGCAGCCTTACACTGACTCAAACTGCAATATTTCATGTGTTTGCAAACAATAGGACAACGTGAGAACTAAATGGATATGGATAAAAGTGAGAGAGGTTTTGTAGAGTGTCCCAACATGGAGGTGTGGGATCTAACAATAAATCTCTAGGTACCCACGTAGTCCGAGAAATTACATTTCAAATATATAGTGTTTTTTGGTCTCATGGCTCTTAAGGGACTACTCCCAGATGAGGTAGCGTGGAAGCCTTTGGGAGATTTGGCCACAAAAAAACACCTCTCCTATTTTTTACCTAGCCACCTCGATGTGTTGGTGATGTCATTTTCGTACAAGAGATTCTATTTGCAAACTATTATGTTTGTGACCTTACATTGACTCAAAATGCATTATTTCATGCTTTTGCAAATAATATGACAACGAGAGAACCGAATGGAGATGAAGAAAACTGACATAGAATTTTGTAGAGGGTCTTGATGTGGAGGTGTAGGATTTGACGAGATTTCTCTAGGTGTAGCGGAGTCTGAGAAATCACCTGTAAAAGATATAGTGTTTTTTGGTCTCAGGGATCTTGAGGGACTACGCCCGAATGAGGTAGCCTCGAAGCACCTATAGATTTGGCATCCAAAATTTCACTTCCCTTAGAATTTACCTAGGTATCCCGATGTTTTAGAGCAGTCGGTTTGGTGCCAAGAGCTTCCGTTTGCAAATTATTGCATCAAACAACCTTACACTATTCTAGCATGCAAATGAGATGGGATAGAAAAATTTAGACCTATTCTTTTCTATAAAATATGGGATATGATAGAGGAAGGTTTCTTGATGCTTCATGAAAAATTTTAAGTCAAATTTAGGTCATTTGTTCAAGTTATGCGAGTTTTTGTAAAATAGACTTTTGTTCAAGGTCGTCAGACCAAAAATATTATATTTGTGAGGTGATTTCTCGAACTCTATGGCATCTAGAGACATATCATTATATCATACACCTCCATGTCAGGACCCACTACTAAATCCTCTCTCATTTTTCTCCATCTCCATTCGGTTCACTCGATGTCCTATTGTTTGCAAACACGTGAAATATTACAATTTGAGTCAGTGTAAGGCTTTCTGATGCAATACTTTGCAAACAGAAGCTATTGACCCCAAAATAACTTCTCCAACACATTGGGATGGCCAAGAAAATTCTAGGAGAGTTTTCATTTTGAAGGCCAAAGCTCCTTGGTTCTTCTAGGTTACCTCATCTGGGAGTAGTCCCTTAAGAGCCCTGAGACCAAAAAATGTTCTATCTTCGATAGATGATTTCTTGGACTCTGTGGCATCTATATGTGTCTCTTCAAATCCTACACCTCTATGTTGAGACCCTCATGAAAGAGTCTCTCGAGTTTTCTACATCTCTTTTGGTTCCCTCCTCTTCCTATTGTTTGCAAACATGTGAAATAATGCGGTTTGAGTCGGTGTAAGGTTTGTCATATGCAATACTTTGCAAACAAAATCTCTTGCACTCGAACCAAATTTTCCAACACATCAGGGCAGCCAGGGTAAATGATAGGGGAACTATCTTTTCAAATGCCAAAACTCTCTATGCTTCCGAAGCTACCTCGCCTAGATGTAGTCCCTTAAGAGCTCTAAGATCAAAAATGTTATATGTTTGACAAGTGATTTCTTGGACTCCATGGCCCCTAAAAATGTTTTATCATATCCAAAACCTCCATGTCATGACTCTCTATGAAATAATCTCTTGGTTTTATCCATCTCCATTTGGTTCTCTTGCTTTTATTGTTTGCAAACACGTAAAGTATTGCGGTTTGAGTTGGTGTAAGTTTGTCACACAATACTTTGCAAACGGAAGCTCTTAAAGCACCAAAACAACTTCACAAAAACATCAAGGTGATCAGGTAAATACTAGGGGAGGTGTATTTTGGAGGCCAAAGATCCCAATGCTTTTGGGCTACCTCATTCGAGAGTAGTCCCTTAAGAGCCCTGAGACCAAAAAATGTTATATCTTCAACGGGTGATTTATCGACTTCGTGGCACATAGAGATGTCTCGTTAGATCCCACACCTCCATACCGAAACCCTCTATGAAATCCTCTCTCATTTTTCTCCATCTCCATTTTTTTCTCTCGTTGTCCTATTGTTTGCAAACACCCGAAATACTACAGTTTGAGTCATTATAAGGTCAGTCGATGCAATACTTTGCAAACGAAAGCACTTGGAACCAAACTGAATTTTCCAACACATTGGGATGGCCAGGTAAATGCTAGGGAGGTGTTGTTCTAGAGTCCAAATCTCCGGTGCTTTCGGGCTACCTCGTCCCGACGTAGTCCCTTAAGATCCTTGAGACCAAAAATGTTATATCTTTGACAGTGATTTCTCGAACTCCGTGGCACCTAGAGATGTCTCGTTAGATCCTACACCTCCATTTTGGGACCCTCTAAAAATAACTCTCTCAGATTTTCTCCATATCCATTTTTTTATCTCACTATCCTATTGTTTTGCAAACATGCGAAATATTATAGTTTGAGTCAAGTATAAGGTTTCTAGACCCAATACTTTACAAACATAAGCTCTTGACGTCAACCGACTTTGCCAACATGTTGGGGTGGTCGGAGTTAATGATAGGGGATGTTTCCTTTTGGAGGCAAAAAATTTTGGTGCTTCCAGGCTACCTCGTCTAGGAGTTCTTTTCAATGACTTGATTGGCTTAAGAATGAATTTGACAGGGAATGGCTAAGAACACACAAGAACTATCAATCGCCTAGTAAATATTTCTTGCTTAGTTATTAATGGGAGTCGGTTGGCCTATGACTTAGTGACCTTCCATTCATTGATAATTTATGCTATGATAAACCCATGGATGCTTTCATAAGTTCCTTAAAAAAGATAGGAGTAGTTATCAAGCCTAGTGAAGGGTGTGATGTGATTTCCAAATAACTTGAAATGCCTATAAATTTAGAGATAATAACATGAATTGGACATGATTATAAAATCAAGAATCATTGAGTGTCCAAATCAGAATGTCATTGCATACGGAGAGACATTCTCGAGCATTTAAGTAATGCATCCGGAGAGAAATTCTTGAGAATTTAAGTAATGCATCCGGAGAGACATTCTCAAAATATGAACAGATAAAAGGCATCGAATTGTGATGAATCTATTTGAACTATTGAAGTTTGTAATACTTTGTGGAGATCCTTAGATCCTTCTATCCATGCTTGTTGTAAAAAACATTGTCTTAATGATGTTCCTAATGATTGTATGCTCAAGTGTTTTAATAGGGAGAAGACTAAGAAACATTGAATAATGTAGTAGGTACATGATAAAATAGAAACCATTACAAATAGACCATGAGCAATAAGAAGTGCGGGTAAGGTAAATACACATATACACATTGATAAATTGAATGAATAATTACTTAGATTAGGCAACTCTTTATACACATAAAATTCTATATAAATATTGATTTCCAAAGTTTGATGCATATTATACATTGAAAACGCTAGTACATGTACATCACCAATAAATGAAAAAATAATCCATAATGTCTTAAATTTTGTCAAGTACAAATCATATTAGTTTCATGCAAAAATAATCTAAAAAATGTAAGGTCTCATAGGAAATTATTGAGTTCCAAATAGTGTTTTAATGTGCACAATAAATATAAAAATTCCCAAATAGGTCATATACCATCAAGTTCAAATGTCATATAGTCATACATACAATGCCATGCACATAAGCATACGAAAAAAATCATGTAACACACACACACACACACACACACAAATATATCCTAATCATCAACATCTACCCCTCTCTTGTCCTTGCTCAAATAAGGCCTTCCCTTAGACGAAGATGGAGATCTATGAGATGACTTTGGACCATCTGAGCCCATGCTATGATTCCTCTTCCATTGAATACTTGCTTGTAGTTGAACCTATAAATGCGAACAATTTTTTTTTGTCAAAACTTAATTTATATATGTTTTTAACATGTATTTAAGACCATGCTAATGAAATTATTTACATAAATTCACAAACTTACCGCAAGCTCTCGATCACGTTGAATCTGCATCTCACACTCAGATGAGTCATCTTGAGTTCCTGCAGTACGAACGAGGGTACAAAGATTATGATATCGAGGAGTCCATGTCATCAAAGTCAAAATGGAGGGGTTAAAGTTCCCTACATACACATAAGATCAAAAAATCAAACATCAGAGTTATCCAAAATAGAACTAATTACATGTATGTGTAATGACAATATTTTAACTAATTTTATCAATTATAGAACTATTGTTTTTATTCCGCCATGCCTATGAATCAAATGAACAAGGTTGTTACCTATCGCAGTAACTCTGCATGTACACAATGAAGGACATTATTAACATAATTTAATAATTCTACAATGAAGGACATTATTAACATGTAATTTAACATAATATGAATTACATGAGCAATTTAACGAAAATACATGTTGTTTGAATACCTTAGTGAGTTGTTATGTAGATGAAATCACAATAAAAACACCTTTCTTTATATCATATATATATATATATATATATATATATATATATATTTATATATTTGCATGTACGTGAAAATTTTACACAATTAACATTATAGATTACCTTTGTGAATGTATGTGTACGTATGGTGCTTGCCACTTGGGGTTGGGATGAAGATGCCCCTCCACATTTGTTTGTAATATCAATACATACATGTAAAATACAATTATTTCAAATTTATTTAACATATATAAGTAAATCAAGTACTACGACTTTTTGTAACACACATAATAAAACATAACAAATACCTACGAAGGTGTGACGCCGATTTGTAATCCAAATGTCTTGCTCAAAAATAAATACGACATAGTGACATTATCATGTGCACCCCCAATGGCAAATCCAACAAAATCATTATATAAGAAATTATCGTCCTCCTCGGGCCCAAAACATATGACACCACATGGCGTGTAAAGATATGGCCTCATGCTAGTACTCCACGAGGTAATACTCTTTTTACCTCCGAGAGCATCTAGCTCGAAGTATCCCTTGTATTTCAAACAAGGGTCACAAATATCCCTTGAAGCGCATGGAGTGTATTAATCTCTACTATCTCCTTCACTCTTTGGAGGGACAGTCTCATGGTGAGGGTGCTACGTGTGGGGACTCGCCTTGCTAAACATGTGCACATTGTGCACCTAGTCAATCTATGTACTTCCTTTTCCTCGGCATTGTAAATATCAAAAATAAAAAGTAATTTGTGATCTCGTTGAGGATAAACTCGCAATAGAGTTTCCTTAGAAAGTATAGTGGCACCTTATTGTTATTTCAAGGTGGAAAATCAAACACCATCCACTATTGGTCCCAAATTTTTTTAATCAAATCATTATTGCACCAATGGATGGGAAATCGTTTGTATGACAAAGGAATAGAAAAATTAGTGCAGGGGTCCGTGATTAAGGCACATATGAGGTCTTTTGTAATTTATTTTTTCTTTACATCCACATATGAATTTTTTTTGGAACAATAAACCTTGCAACCCTATTTGAAAGATGTCCAACGATAAATTTTCTCGGTTTTGCATCAACTTGAGCAAGCAATGCCTCCAATGTGTTTGCAAAGAGAGGCACAAAGTGGGAGTTTCTATATTGTGAATCCCTCATTCTTTTGATTAAATACTCAATTTCAATTTTGTTTTCAACTATGTGGGCTGCTAAATCTTCTTGACTACCAAGGGATTTTGAGAAATTTTGGGAGAGCTAAGAGGGATGATAGGAATAATAGGGTTTGGTTGTGGTGGATTCCTCAACCTTGAACTGTGATAATAAAAAAATGTATTCAATTCAAATTCTACTCTATAATTATCAAATTTCAATGCAATTTTGAGAAAATAATTGTGCTTACCTCTTCTCCATGGCGCCATCATTGATTCGAAATTCCCAACGATTCGATACGGTCATTTGAGCTTGATATCTAGCTGAATGATGAAACATGAGGGCATAGTTAATCTCTAAAACTTGCGTTTGAGGGAGTTAGAATGATAGAGGCTCGGGATTCTTCTTTTTATTTGTAAAAGGTATAACATGTATGTGTTATGCTTCGGTAATTTCAAAACCTAGAAAAATATGACGTGATCACATTATAATATAATGCGTCACGCTGCGTTTTGTCTTTTTAGGATTTTGTCCAATTTTGGCCCCCAACTTAGTACACTTACCCAACATTTTAGTGTCAAAAATAGAGACCGTCGATTAGCAACAAGAAAATAACAAATTTGTTTTCAAATTATTTGAATGTCCTCAAACATGATCATAAAAGCTGATCCAAAAACTCATAAATACATTCAAACAGATTTATCTCACACCATTGGTCCCAAATCACTACAAACCAAAGTCTTGAGACCGAATCCAAATTGTTCGATTCGAGACTCTAAAATAGTCATGTCGAAATTGAAGGAAGCATTACATTAGTCAACAAACATTTTTGATCCATACCAAGACAAATAAAAAACTTTGGATAAACTCGAGAATCATTCGAAGCAGACTTGGAAAGAGTCTCAAGCTTTCTCCTTCAATACTCTTTCAATAATATTCTTTGTTTTCTTCATTTGGCTCTTCTACTCCTTGGTCTTCTTGTTTCAACTGACCTACATACCTCTGCACATGCATTCTAAACCTCATTCTCATGCTTAACCAACTTCTACATACATGTACATACTCATTTCATCAAGCTACCATGTTCATGCCTTCTCACAAGACATTTTCTTCTTCAAATTCTCTCTCTACTGTACTCAAAATGACCTCACAAATAGTTGAATTCAATCATGCGAACTTGACATCATCACTAGGCATCATTTGACATTAATGACAACTTGCAAAAACTTAGCATAATCTCCAATTTGACATCAACCATGTATAACATTTTGACATCAAAGAACAAAACTTGCAAAAATATTTAATATGACACCAATCATGCAAAACATTGCTTTGACATCAATGAAAAATTTCCAACATGACACAAAGCCGCGAAAAACCCAAACAAGGGTGGATCAACCCTTAGAAAAGCTAGGTAGTTACCTAGGGCACAAGAATCAAGGGGCATATTTTTTTATTTTTCACAAGTCGGTTGTATCAGATTTGTTGTTTTGTAAAATACAAAAATTTATATATCAAACAAAAAATGGTTACAAAAGATGGAAGATATGACAATATAAATAAACTATTATATGAAATCTATAAGTGAGACATAATATTGTCGATAATGATGATTCATGTATTTTCATAGAGTGACCATGGAGAGGAGGCCTATGAAAATTACAATTTTTTTACAAATGAACATCAAGATATACACGCCAACATGTACAAGTTCTATTGTATGAAAATATGGTAGCCTAGTTGCTCTAAAAAAATTATGATAAAAAATGGGATCATATAACTTTTTAGAGTAGGAAATGTCATTACTACATTGTATTCCAAATTGGAATGCATAAATCATGATATATTAAAGTTTTTTTTTCATGGAATATAATTATTATGGTGTATTTTAATGAGGGAAATGATGAAAAATGTCCTTCGTCTTTCATTTCAAAATTAAATTATATTTTGAAAATACCTTAATGAGTTCACCTTTGACATGGTTCTGAGTCCATGAGCTAATATAGTGATTCTTCAAATGTGAAAATGTGTGAATGCATCAAAGATGGATTTTTGTTAGATATTTTTGTCATTAGTTCCCTTGATTGAATGCAATCTAAATGTAGAAAAATAGAATATGCAAGGGATAAGTGCTTTGTTTACTCTTTGAAGGAGAGGCGGTGACTTGGAGCGCATGATGAATATGGGGTATGCAATCCATGGGAATGATATATAGAGGCACTCCATCTCTTGAACAAATGCAACAAAAGGGGTAAAGCATATTTCCATTACCTTTGCTGATTTTATTTCTACTTATAACAATCCATGAAGGGAAGTACCACATTAATTGTATGCCCGAAAGATCATAAAGTCAAACAAGTAATAGAGCATTATGGTTGCATGTTTGGTTTTCTTGGTCGAGCCACATTCTTTAATTAGATTCAAATTGTGAATATACTATTTAAACATTATGCTATTATTTGTGGAGCATTGCTTCATGCATACAAAGTCTACAAAAATATTGAATCTAGGAGAACACACAATTGAATATATTTTATTTGGATATGGTGAAATCAAATATTCTTTCATAAATATAACACACGACAAAAATCAAACAAATATAATGTGGCATGAAGAAAAGTGTTTTTATGAACATCTAAACAAGTTGAAAACCTCTCTAATGTGTTGTATTTGCAATTATATTCTTGAAATAATGGATGCAAGTAGAAAATATATACAAAAAGTAGTTAATTTAACCATGGTTGTGACTTGGCATATTTTTTTGATAGATTGTATTTGAAATATGAGAGAATTATTACACATATAAACAACATGCTAAGATAATAGACATTGGGAATAAGAGTATGAAATTTATAATTAAATAAAATGGAAAAGAAAATTTCATTTTGATGAAACAAGAGATGTTGAAATCCCATAATTAAGGAGGACTTGCATGAGACTGGAGGTATTCTACATTATTATAGATAATTTAATAAGGGAATTATCAATAAGAAATGATTTATATACTATTTTAGATGACAAGTTTTCATTTTTAACAATTTAAAAGATTGTGATAATGAAACAATAGTCAAATTCTCTAATTATATAGTAACAATATAAAACATAAACTTGAAGGCATCTCTTGATATTGAATGCATCCATTTCAGGAATCAACAAGATGTGAAACTCCAACAAGCTTATCACCAATGTCAAAATATTTAAGAAATGTGGCTTAAACATTACGTTGCCAACTCTATATGATGCGGTATGAATGTTTCTTTGTATTCATGTTGAAAAATGCATTTTAAAGATAATATTCTCCACTCTAACAAGAGTGAAAAGCAATTAAAGGTCAACAATGGGTGAACCCATATTAAACACCCATTCTATTTTGACAATTGATTGTGACATCAATACAACAATACATTATGATGATGTTATATACAATTTTATCGTAGGAAAGGAAAGAAAGAAGCCTTTTTAACCTTAATTGTATGTGTTGTCAAAAATTCCATGATAAAATGTTTTCAAAAATGAGAGGGGTGTCTACTTAAAAAAAAAAGCCTAGGGTGCTAAAAACCTTAACTTGGCCCCGATCTAGATAGTCATGTCTTTAACCCAACCTTAAGAGTGTTATTAGTACAAAAAAAAAAGCTACGAACATGATCATACTCTGTTTACCATTTATTTTAGAAATAATTGGAAGTTATCTATTATTTAAAGGGGAACATTTTACCTATGCTTGTAAAGGACAAGATAACAAAGCTCATTTTGATTGTACTCATACAAAAATGCATAGTTAAATAAGTTAATTCATTTAAATTTTATTTACTAATATTTAGGTAATTAAATATTTTATATCCTAGGTGATTGTTTATAGATAACTTTTAAAAATATTTTGAAATCTGCATTAATAGTAGGGATGTTTTTACATACAAAATTTATACTAAGACTCTATTTTTCTATACAAAATGTAGGGATGTCATGAAAAAAATAAACAATTTTCGAGTAGAAATGGCATGGAAGAAACGTATCCCTACCTCACATGGTGTGATTCCTTCCTACCTCCTTTGTCTATTACTCCAATAGTTGTCTAGATTGGTGTGATGGATTTCCAAATTTTTTTACCTTTCTAAATTGGCACAACAACTTTCGTTTGCAAAATGAATGGATGAAATTACAATTGTTTTGAGTTCAACATATTTTAAAATAATTATGAAATGACATGTCATTCTACCAAAGTAGACGGGTATTCATGATAATATTAATATACTTGGCATGAAATACTAGATGACATGTCAAATCCGACATCGAACCATCATACATAAACCTTTAAGCTGTGATAATGGGTATACATGGAACATGCATAAATATTATGAGGGTTCCATCATACTTAAATGGTGCATTTTGTATAAAGTATAAGCGATGGCAAAATTTGATGGTGACCATGCTAGTCAAAGTTATACATTGTAACCATGGGTTAAATTTGGTGGGTGTGTAGAATTTTTTTGTGTTTTTAGCCGTAAAATACAACTATATTTGATTTCATACCACAATGAAGGATGGGTAGTTTTTTTGAGACCCTGTCATATTGACGTTTTGATTACAAAGTTAGCCATATTTAAATTTTTATATATTTAATTGTCAACACTATTACTAATAGATTATACTATATAAAGGTAATAGCATGTTACATAGCACTACAAGAATGGGCATCGAGACAATGGAAAATGTGAAAAGTGGAAGTCATTTGTTGTTACTTAATACAAGACATTTATGCATTTTTGTAAAGCGCATAACATATAGGATTGACTATAGATTTGTGATTGCGGATTGCAGGACTATTAGGAATGGCCGATTAGGCACTTGTAGGATTTCGAGTTAGGGATAATATTTGGACGGTTGACCCACCCATCAAATAAAAATCCCATGACGTTGAGAGGTTTTAAAAGCCGGTCCATCTTTGTTAAATGTCATTTTTATTTAATAATTTAAAAATACATTTTTTTCCATTGTATTTACAAGTTTTAGGGATTTTATGTTCGATATAAACACATTTTTAACCAAATATGTTATTTAAATATCTATATAATGCTGCACTTATATTTATATTGAATGTGTTTATAGTGATAATGACGGTTTTACCAAGTTCTTTCACGTCAAATAGGGATGGGTTGACAATTTTACAAAGTGTAAAATACGGTTAAAATCGACAAAAAAGTCTAAAATGAGCATCAAATATCATCTCTTCTTTCACTTTAGCGATTCGGTTGTCAATGCCAACGGTCATTGTCACTTGTTCATAGTGCAAGTGTGGTTGAATTGTGGGTACACCAAAGACAATGACCGCATTATTTCATCGAAGGCCTCCACCCTTGAAGATGTCGTTGTTGGAAAGTGTCAAAATCCAGCAACTTTTTCCAACAAGTCAATTTCTGTCCATTTTACCTGTCACTTCATGCATAGTGAATAGTCATCAACATTTTCTGAATAATCTTTTCCCATAGTGGTCACATGATTGGTTAATCTTGGTACACAATCAATCTTAGTAAATATTGGTGCATAGTGAATATCCATTCTCTTAACCGATATAAATATGTTTTAATCATCGAATATTTTTATTTCGGACATCATTCTTTACACAATTTTAACATATAATGTCATCCTGCTTTATCATCAAAGAGAATTGGCGAATTTGACGGAATTTTTAATTTCATGTCCCTCGACATAAACTAACACTTTCCCTTTCAAAGTGGTCTAATTTCTTGACCTCTTTCAGCCGATTCTTGATCTACAGGAACAACTATAGGGATTTTTTGAATGAACAAAAATGGCCTTAAGTGTTGGGGCGCGTGAATGTAGGGCACGGGAAGACTGTACAATGCTACATAAAGGTTGAAGTGCCAGGATCGGGACTCATCCATTTTCTTTATGAGGGTTATTTTTGGAGATAGCGTGTTGAGCACACAAAGAAATAAGACTTGCAGCTCACGCAATGCTATTTTGGAAATAAGCATCGGTGAGCGCCATGCATAGTTTAGGCTAATAATAGGATTTCTACTTAGATTTAACTATAGGAAGTCTATTGTTAGAGCACTTGCATGTTGTGCATCCTTTTGTAAAGGTGCATGGTTATTATTATCATGTGACCTATTTTGAGAAGTGCATGGGTGGTGAAGGGAAAGTCCCCACCCCTATAAATATGTATTGATTTGCATAGTTTAGGGGATGTGAACTATTGTAGAGTTATGTTGTTGGTCTTGTTGAGCACATGACTCATAAAGATACTTATGTAATGTAAGAAGCTTCAACATTTTATAGTATCTAATGCAATGGAATATATTGGCTAGGTAATGGTGTTGGACATGACTGAATATAATTCTTGCATGGTAAATCTTATTATAGTCATTGTTTAATTCATCTTTATATTCTAAGATCTAGATTTGAATTGTGCACTATGGATTTTTATGATTGATTATGAATCGAAATATATATATATATATATATATATCATCATCATCATCATCATCATCATCATGATGCTAACATTCTTACCAAGTAAATTTAAAGAGGGACATGGTGCCTTTACGCGCTTTGGGTGAGCGCTCGGCTAAGGGTGAGTGATGTGCTAGTGCACCTAGGTTATTTGAGGAATTCTAGGTTGCATCATTGGTTTTATTGCGAGATATCTTTCTTAGCTATTTGCAGGATGTTGTGCGATGAAGACATGTCGGTTGACCTTAAGCAAGTTTTGAGGAATGAATAATAGATCTCGGAAGAAGAATACACTTGGAGATTCAACACTGGATCCGAGTTTGACGCACGTGTATGGGTTGACTAGAATGTATGACTACTTATATGAGATCTTCTTTTCTATCTTTTCCATAGAACTATACGAGTGGTTGGTTTCTTATGCATCTAAAAGAAATAGGATGTTTCACACAATTTTATAGATGTAAGAAGAATTTAGGTCTGTCTATGATGCTAATCTAATTTAGACGCACGTTATGGATACTTAGTTTCGTGGGAGTACTCAATTTCCACTTACTCTTGTCCGTAGGTAGTTGTGTTTTAATTTCTATGTTATCCCTGGGGACCATGTTTGCACGGAATTCCAATGGTGATCAAGATCCCGATGATAACCCCGAATTTGGAATAGAAGTCGATGGCTAACTAAACCCCACAACGCATAGGGGCGGGAGCAAGTGTGGTGAAATATGGTGGACATGGCTACAGAAAGGCAAAGAGAAGAAAGGCGACTTGATTTCAATGAGGCACGCAAGAAGAAAGGCGGCTTACCATAATGTGACTATAAAGTCCATGTAAGTGATTTTCTTCAATTTCTAGCATAGAATTTTCACATTTCCCACATCATAAAGTCAACAAAAAGGTCATCATTCAAAACAAGGAAATTTGAACTTATGAATTAACTTTCTTTGTTAACCTAAGTGGTTAACATAACCAAATCAAAATAAAACATATATGTTCAACTACTAATGGACAACTATGGCAAAAATAATATTTTTTCATAATTTTCTAAGTATTCATGCATGTTTCTTAGATTATTAATTGTCAAAACACTAGCTCCCCCACATGGCTTTCTTTCAATTAACAACGTATTGAAATTACCATTTTCCTCATATTGGTGGGTGTTGAATCAAGTATTGAATTTAGATATCAACTAATTCAAATGTCTAGTTCTTAGTTAATTAGTGCAAGATTGGATCCTCAATACATGTGACCAAGAGATGACATGATCTACATCACTTGTTCAAATTCCTTCATGTGCCCCATTCTCCTAGAGTAAAAGGGATTATTCTAAGTTTGTAATCATACTTCAAGTTTAGAATAAAATACAACATAAGCTATCTATTGAAAGAACTTGTATATTAATTTCCTGAAGCCTCTATCAATATTCCTTATACTTCCACTAGAATAGAATGATGTTAATATTACATGATGAAGTCTCCAGTTAAAAATATTCATTATAAAGCCACGCACTTCTCGATGGTAGTATCAATAAGCAGTAAGGCTTAAAATTGAAAAAGTTTTAATTGCAAACAAACATTTGTATGTACATAAATATATTATATAAGGATATGACTCAAGGTCAACATTATAAGAACTCACAGGTACGGGACAACATTTCTCTAAAATAAAAGACACAATTTTTCAGCTATATTTCATTAAATAAGTAATTTCCCTAAAGACAGTAATAACATAGCCTTTACTACATTCTTATTTCATACAATTAAGAATAATGAACAACAACGCATAGGCTGCGAACACATCACTCTATGGAACTATTCATTGCATCATCAAATTTCAAAGGAAAAATGATATTTTATTTTCAAGGATGAGAATTAATTCACTTAAATATAAGTAAAATCATGTAATTTATCAATAATAATATTATCAAATATGACAAGTACAACATTAATTCAAGGGCCTTAGAAATGAACAAAACAATTACTTAAGTAATAGATGGAATGTGATCCATCCAAAGTGTCTTAGCAATGATGCTCGCAACAATAATGAAATAATAAGTAATATTTTCTTAGATTTAAGTGCATAAACTATTTGTTTTCTAATATTTTAGGTCTCACAACTCGTTCCATTTTTAAGGTAGAATCTTGATGTAGTGCCCACTCCATTTACAAATTGTTGAGTATTCGATTAATATCCTTTCATTTTTGTTTCATTGTATATGTATGTAACTGTGACTTTAAGTATACTAGATGACTTGGATGATAGACATTATGAGTTATATGATTTGAGGCACATAGTGCCATAGATATTTTATATAAGTATGACTGTGTATTTTATTTCACTAACCATGCAGAGATAATTTTTTTGCATTTATATGATTATTTAATTTATTGAACTAACCTTGCAGGGATTATATGTGTATGATCAAAATTCTATGTGTTTGATTATGGATAGACTTATCATGATATCTATATATGTATGAGTTAAATTTATTTATGAGACGCAATTAAAAGTTTGAAATATACCATTTGAATCATTAAAATTATGACAAACAACCTTATAAATTGTGATTTATTTTGTGAATGATTTTTGTCACATTTTCCTTATGTGCAACTTTTAAAAAGTGAATTTTATTTTATTTTTGTTAAGTGGATTTTATTTGGGTTAGTTAATTATGTTTATGAAAAATTAATTATGTTTTTTCTTTTCCTTTGTGTTGAGAAAATTACACTCGGAAGTGCAAACTCGAATTTAAACTTTAACCTCATTTTTCAAAGAGTGTGGAGAAGGGTTACCTTGTTCCACACTCCTTAAAATGTCCCCAAGCCCATACCCATGGGGTAGGTGGGATTTTTGAAGGACAAAAAGGTATTTTTCCTTGTTTTGAGGGATTTTTATCCACCTTTTCACTCTTTGGCTGATTTGATTTGATTTACTTTACTTATTTTGATGTTGGTGATTTCCTTGGGATGAGTATTTTTGGAGTGTGGAAGGAAAATTCCTTACACCCATGTGTCTTTTGATTTGAGCACACTATGCCTCTCTTACACATTTGTTTACACCTTTAATTAATTGTTTAACTAATGTACTCCTTCACATCACCATTTTCCTCTTAAATTTATATAAATGTGTTCGAATTTGGAGAAGGAGGTGACATGTCATTTTGTTGGAAAATTTTTGTTATAATTTGTTGGATTGGAGAGCATTTTTGAAGAAGAACTTTTAAAATGTTGCTTGGATTTTGGATTGCTCAAGTGGACAAGATGGCCGAAAGGTAGGCCTATTTTACATTATTTATTTCTTTTGCTTGATTGTTGCTTTATTGTGTTTTCTTTTATTTTGTGAAATTGGTGTTTGGGTAGTTAATGAACATATGAATGGTGTGGGAGGAAAGTAGCCAAACTTGTCAATAATCAATTCCTTTCAAAAAGTGGAGGCAAAAGGGATTTACTTGGTAAAAAAGCAATAATTAAATATTATTAAATGGAGGGATTAGGTTCTTCTTATGTGTGTGGGATTAGTGGAGGGATGTATTGTATGTTTTCTTTGGAAAAAATTGATGTCTTTTAGAAGAGTGGAGGCAAAAGGGTTGGAAAGAATTTTTTTATTGGAAGGAGTGTGAGATGTATTTTTACCATCTCACTTGGGAGGCATGTAAAGAGTATAGATACTTTTTCTCTTTTGGGATTCTAGTAAGAATCTTTCGTGTTGTTTTCTCCATTGAAAGGTTTTTTTGTTTGTTTGTTTGCCGTTGTGCTCATTTGGGATACCATGTGGATATTCCTACTTTGTTAGGACTCGGTGTCGGTGGGAGAGTTACTCCCTTCCATTGAGAAGGATGGGTGGAGATCATTTCTCCCTCCTCTTTTTGGTTGTTCCATGTTGACCTTGTTGGAGATCAAGTGAAGAAGATTATGGTTTTAATCCCCTTGTTAAATATTGTTATTGTAGCTTTGAGCACATTTTTATTGTCAAAAGACTTGTTATTCATGGAACACATTGTGTATTATTTCCCTCTTGTTGTAAACAATATTCATATTGTTATACTCATTGTGAACTAATGTAATTTTTATTCTACTTGAATGTTGAAGAAAAGTTGATTAAATGGATATGAGAAAAGTTGTAAATGAAAATGTGCAAAATATGTATCTTGATATGAAAAAAAGGTTTAATTAGAAAAGTTGTTTTTGTGTAGAAAATAAATTTTATTTCACGGAAAAGAAGAAAGTGAATAATTATTGTAGGTGGTTGTATACTTTTATTTTTACTTGAATGGAAATAAAATGTTGTTTGAAATGAGGACTTGGAAGATATTGTCACCTTTTGTTATTTGAATCCATTTTAAGTTGTTTGTATACCTAATGTAGAGATTAGAAGCTACATTGTATTACAAGCATTTGACAATCCAAGTATTTCAACTAAGAAATCCTTATAAAGCTAATATACATATAGCATACAAACACTTGTGATTGTATACTTCTTGGATGTTATATGTATGATTAATCTATATTTATTATATATATTATATAACTAACATTGTTTAAGTAATTTCCTTAATTCAAATATATTTATAAAAAAATCAATTGTTTTAGTTTGTTCAAAAATGTATAAGAAGTATGTTAGTATTCAATTGGTATATTTGATTGCATGAAGGAGATTGTAAAGACATTTTTCAGAATGGAGATATTTGTGAACAACACAATGAATGCTTACCATTATTTTGTGCCGAGAAAGTAGGGGGCATTCTAGTAAGGCGTACTCAAGTATTTGAATCAAGGCACGAAGATGAAAGGGTCTATGTTTATTTGCGAATTTTACCCCTGGTTGTCAAGAGGGTCAAAAATGATAGCGAGGAAAAACAAAGTACAAATGGATAAAGTGAAAAAGAGGAAAAGTACATGCCCATGCCCTACAACGGTTAGTGGTATTCACGAGAATTACCATGGTAGTTTCTAGTTTTTGGGTATACGGGAAATGGTTTCCCCAAATCGACGATTGTAGATGGATCCATGGAGGATGTGGATGTACTTCAAACTATGATGTCGACATACTTTGTAGTTTTCCCCATAAATTTTACATTTTTTCAAAACCAAACCCTAAGCAAAATCATCGACCATTGTTGTCGATCAAAAAAAAGGAAGAAACAAACATGAATACTTTCAAGGGTTTGTGTTCTTGAGTCTCGGGAACATTGTACTGAGTAGGATGAGGAACCCATTCTCTGGATTGATGAGCAACATGATCTTCATCAGAATCTAGAAATCCTTCTTCTTGGTTTCTCTTGACATTGATATTATTTAAGATGTGAAACGATCTGTTTCATAGGTCTTTCCCACCTACAGAGAAGTGCTAGCCTTGTATGCAACATTCACTGTTTTGTTCGTCTCGGTGCATGCACGATGTCTCTCTCTCTCTCTCTCTCTCTCTCTCCATCATGCAAATACCCTTGTCCAATGATCTTGTGCGTCAACGTGGATAAAGGGTTTGGCCTTAAACTTTATAATGGTTATGGCTGATCCATCATGCGATTGATATAGAGAGAGGAAACATGAAATGCACGCATGAGACCAAGAGCGGAAACGTGAAATGCCAATTTTCTAAAATCCACTTGTCTCAGAATCGTCACTACCTCATCGAAAATATACTTATGGCACATGCAAGAACCTCTCAAACTTATTGAAATTTAATTTATCTATGGTGCGCTTGATCTCTCTGTCTCTTTGTCATGAGAATATCCTTGTCCAACGATCTTGTGCATTGGCGTCGATCGGGCCTAGCCTTCAAGTGCCAATCATTTTAATCGAGGCACAAAGTTGATGGGCTCCACGTTTATTTGCAGCTTTTACCCATGGTTGGCCAAGAGGGTAAAAAATGATAGAGGAAAAAAACAAAGTACATAGGGCTAAAGTGAAAAAGAGGAAAAGTACATGCCCATGCCCTATAGCATTCGATGGTATTCACGAGGATTACCATGGCATTTTCTTTTTGGATATATGGGGAACAATTTTCCCAAATCAACGATTGTAGATGGATCCATGGAGGATGTGGACGTACTTAAAACTATGACATCAACGTACTTTGAGGTTTTCCCCTATAAATTTTACATTTTTTCAAAACCTAACTGTTGTCATCCATTCCAAAATTTTGCAATTTTCAAAAAAAAAAATTTGGTTAAGTGATCATTTATCTTGAAGCATTTGTGAAGTTTAGTTACGTCGAAAAGTTGAAGAGTTAATTGATCTTGGGCTATTTTTGGGCTATTACAGCGTTTATGAACTTTGGAGGAATAAGAGGAATTGTTCCTTCGTATCTCTCGTACCCCACATACCCGCTTTTCCCATAGTGCATTTACTTTAGTGTGCTATGGATTTCTTAATTCCCCACGGAATTCATCCATTTTAGACCCTCGTTCTTCGCTCCCCATGGCTCCCCGCATTGTTATTTAACTTGCAAAACTTACTCTCTGTGGCCTACGCGGAGATAAGCCTCTCGGATAAAACCATTCCTTATGGCCCTTTGTTCCTCGCAATCCTATGTTCCCGCAATCGCGCCCTATCCACATTACAAAGGAATTAATTAAAATCATTCTCCTGACCCCACATTTTCTAATGTTGGAAGTTTAAAAAAAATAGTGTATTTAATGAAAATATTTATTATTATAATAAATCTTTTAATCCTTCCACATGAGATGTTTAATGAAGGTTTGTAATTTGGATGTACCCAAATAGAATTTCTTTCCTAGCTCGTTTTTTCCGTAAACTATCGAATTCCTATGTGTTACAGGTATGACAAATCTTTTTGGAACTTAGGAGCTTGTGTCGCCCCATCTCTTGTTCTTTGCATCCTTCCATCTCCTGTAATTCATTAAATATCTATAAAGTGTAGACATCTCAATGATCTTTAGAACATGAGGTACTTATGTCCTTGGGCCTCTGGTTCCCCGAAAGCCCGATTTAGTCGATACAAGCCTAGGTGCAGGAAGTTCATTCCAGTATAGTAACAAACTACACGAATACAAGTTGTTGCCTTCAGGATAAGGCTTTCACTCATAAAATCATGAATACACGGATTTGGAATTTTTGTGAAATGGAAGCTCAGGCATTCCTGCAGCTCCTTGTCACCTTTGGGTTTGCTTCAGAATATGATGAAGATGAATTTGTAAGCTTGTTATTTCTGTTTCACGGTGCAGACAAACACCTGAGATGTACTAATCTCTTGGACATGCAAAAAAATGCCAGGGATTATCGAGACATTGGTCAACAGTGGAAAGTAAATTTACGTTGTTAATTGTGCTTATACTTTAGGTCTAGTAGATATTTATCCACCTGTTCCTCTATTGAATGCGTATCTGAAGGAGGCTAGAAAGGCAACACAGGTTAAAAGTGGAAATATTTCTGTTGCTGCACAAAATGAAACAAATACAATAAAGCTCTTTGCTCTGAAAGTTGTTGTAAATTGCATTGAAGACCATGATCTTGAATCAAAGTACCTGAAGATTTGAAATTGTGCTTTTATAATATACTGGGAAAATAAAAACAAATATGCAAACAAAAATTATAATAAATCTGCTCACAAGGTGAGCGAACAACAAAGCTTAGAAAAATAATTATGTTTTATTCAACTGTATTGGATTTGGTTTTGCTTGCAATGTTGATATAGAGAATAAATTTATAATAGAAAAAAACTAACTGCAACAATTTATTAGGCAACAAATGAAGATGCAAATAGGAGGAGAACTCAAACAAATGAAAATAGAACTACTCCTATGACTGAAAGAAACTACTCAGACTGCAGTTTATTATCTGAAAAAATAAATTAGTTAAAGAAAACTAATATGAAGATGAGCTGGAGTTTTCGGTGAAACTGAGGATCACTTAGGTAGTTGAGCTGGAGTTTGGTTGTGGAAATTCAGAGTTGGTCATGCATCTTTCAATCTCCCCTACATGTGCAATGGGGATGAGTCCCAACGATTCCTCAAAGTAACAAAACTGGTTGTAGGTAGAGCTTCTATAAAAATATCAGCAACTAGGTCATCTATATGGAAAAACTATAATTCCACTATCCCATCTCAAACTAAATCTCGGATAAAGTGATGTCAAATCTCAATGTGCTTCGATCTAGCATGAAACACTGGATTTTTGGTCATTACAGAGGTACTACTATTATCATAGTAAATAGTGGTTGGGTGTTCCTAAACCAATTGCGAATCTTCTAAAATCTGTTGAATCCCTATGGCTTGACAACTAACTATTGCTGCTGTAATATACTCTGCTTCTACGAAGAGAGAGTGATGGTTGTCTATTTTTACTACTCCATGAGACAACTCCGAGAACCAAATGAGCAAAATATAACGAGATGATTATTTTCTATCATCTATTGAACCATCCCAATCGAACTTGTGTAACCACATAGCTCAAACTTATGTGTGGGAGAATAATGAATGCCAAAATTGTGTGTGCCAGTCACAACCTTGTAACTTTTTTCTACAAGTTGTCCAATACTTAAAATATTATGTTGTAATTCGGGCACATGCAAAGTGTCATGTATAAATGTAGTTTCTCCTTGCTTGGTTTTCACTACAAGGGTACCTTTTCCATTACATCAAACTCTTTATCATCACCAAATTTTACTTGACTCCTTACAAATTCATCTAATTTGAGAAAGACATCAAATTTACCCATCATATGATTTGAGCAACCACTATCCAAGAATTAAACATCCTTTTGAGGTTTTTTTCCAAATTGCAAGCGAAGAATATGGAGTTCTTTGCATCTTCAAAAGACTTTAATATAGTTGGCTCTTGACTTGTTCAAATCAGATTTTTTATTTCTACATCCAGATTCATAGTGTCAATACCTTTCACAACATTGACACTAGATGCTTCTATGATCCATAGAACTTCTTCCTTTTTTTCCTCTTCCTCTTCCTCCGCCACACCCTCTAAATGTAAAAAGACTCCCTTGAGATTTGTTTGGTTGAGAACGGGTTGTATATTTTTCTTCAATTCTTACATAAACTAGAAGTCTTGAACTACGTTCTCTGTGGAACGTTGCATACGCTCCTCATGATATTGCAAAGAACCTATCAAATATGCAACTTTGAATGTTGTTAGATCTTTACTTTCTTCAATGGCTATGACCATTAGATCAAACTTTGGAGGAAGAGATCTAAAAATATTTTCTAATTTTTTTCTTTGTGACACTTTCCCCTTGAGTTTGGGATGGTTCACAATACTTTTAGACCTAATAATAAACTCTTGAATATACTAAACTTCCTTCATACTTAAACTTTCAAAATATCTTCCAAGGGTTTGAAGTATTACTAACCTTATTTTGTCAAATCCTTGGTATGCAGTTTGTTGTGCCTCCCATGCATCCTTCAAATTTTTCATACCAGCTATACAGGGAAAAATTGATATATCCAATGTAGATTGGATAGAAAATAGTGCTTGATTGTCCGATTGTCTTCTTTTTTCTTCTTTCAATTGAGTTCATTGATTTACTATTAAGGCATCTAACACATTCTAATCTGTAGGTTTGTGTATCCTCGTACTAAATCCCAAATATCTTGGGATAATAGTAGGGTCTTAATATTTTACACTCTAGTAATTATAGTTGTCTCCTTTAAACAATGGAAGTTGGAATGAAAATTGCCACCATTTTCCATTTTGATAATTCTTGGAGAACCGATAACCCTGCAACTTTGCGCAAAAAAATAATCTCTGCAACCCGTTCGGATATAAATTAAAGATTTGAAATTATGCTCTTATACTATATTGAGCAAATAAAAACAAATCTGCAAACAATAATTATAATAAATCTTCTCACAAGGTGAATGAACAACAAAGCTCAAAAAAAGAATCTTGTTTTATTCAATTGTATTGAATTATGTTGTGCTTGTAATGTTGATATAGAGAATACATTTATAACAGAAAATAACTACCGCTGACATTTTATTAGGCAACGAATGAAGCTGCAAACAAGAGGATAACTCAAACAACCGAAAATAGAAATACTCCTATGGTGAAAGAAATTTCCCAATCTGCAGTTTATTAACTGAAAAAATAAACTAGTTAAAGAAAACTAATTGGAAGATGAGCTCAAGTTTGTGGAGGAACCGAGGATAACTTAGGATTTTGGAGGTGGAATTGAAGAGTTGGTCACGCATTCTTCAAGCACCCACTTGAAACTCTGCGGAAGCATGTACATCAACCAGAGAAGCAAAAGATAAACAAGAAAATATTTGTAGAAGCTATTAGGGTCGACATAAAAAACCCATGCTAATATGGTTGGAGGATATTTTCCCACACATCTCGGTATTGAAAGAGTTGGTGTACATGCTCTTTGGAAGTACAAATATTACGATATGAGTTAATATCATCAGTAGATAGAATGTATAGTATCCTAGTTCAGCCTACAGAGGTAGTGCGTCTTTGCTCGCCACGATTATGATAGTTCTAACCAGGTCATTTATGGACCATCATCCCTTCCATGATCTTACATGTATTCAGGTGATAATCTAGGATCATCTGGGTTATGCTCTTGTTCATAGAATGCATCTTCTAATTATAATAGCTATCATCATAACAGTTGTCTACCTTTCTCTCTCACTTCTTCCACACACCTTTTATCCATTTATCCTACTTCCGCTTCCCATTCTTCTAATTATCCTTCTTCATATTTGCAATTGATCATGATTTTTTGTTTTAAGTGTATTTTCAGTCATTACATATGGAGCTATCTAATTTCTGTCAAGCTCACGTGACATGACATGAAGATCGAGGTTTTTTTAAATAACCATGTAAAGCATGGGATATGGTCATTGAATACACCGAGGAGATTGTCAAGCCAATCACTATAGATATGAAAGAGTGTAATACCCCATTATTACCTCACTAGAAAACAACGTAAACTACTAGAAATTTGGGCTAATTTTTTTATACATATTAAAATCATGACTATTTAATTTCCCCTAATGTTATCGGGTTAGAGGTACCCTTTGGCCCATAATAATTTTATTTAATTGATCTATTAAGGTCCAAAGTACTATTTTAACCCCCTTAAAATTTAAATCAAACCACTCATTTAATAACACTAAATTATTTCCACAATATTAAAAAGGCCACCTATTTAAAAATATCCCCTCAATATTTTAAAGGGTCGCTTTATTTAAAATTATTCCCTAAGCAATTAAATCTCCTCATTATAAAATAACACCATTGTATTTTCTCAATAATAAATAAAACACTTTATGTTAAGAGTTTTCCTAAGGCTACCACTTAAATTTATCCACCCATTAATAAACTCACCCCTTGTAATTAAATTTATCTTACTCCGGACTTAAATAATCTATCCCACAACTTACGCATAACTTAAATAATTTTCCCCACTTTTAAAAATACATTTACTCACACTTATTTAATTTCGCCCATAGTAAAATGACTTTACACACTTAATTAGATTTTACTCCGACTTAAATAATCTATCCCACAACTTACATGTAACTTAAATAATTTTCCCCACATTTAAAAATACATTTACTCACACTTATTTAATTTCACCCATAGTAAAATGACTTACACACACTTAATTATATTTACCCGTATTTAAATAACTTACCCACACTTAATTTAATTCACCCATGCCTAAATAAATTTACCTATACTTAATTAAATTCATCCCCATTCAATAAAGTTACCCACATTGAAATATATTTACCCATGCTTAAATAAATTCACCATCATTCAATAAATGTACCCACACTTAATTTAATTCACCCATGCCTATAAAAATTTACCTATAATTAATTAAATTCACCCCATTCAATAAAGTTATCCACATTGAAATATATTTACCCATGCTTAAGTAAATTCACCCCCATTCAATAAATTTACCCGCACCCCCTTTTATTTAATTTACCATTTCCATTTTAAATTCCATGACTTAAAAGAAAAGTGTAGGGTTTATTTTTGGCCATGGATTCTTCTAATTTCATCCTAGATCTTAGGGATTCTCCTACAACCCTAATTACTATCTTATGTTTTCTTTCTCTCCTTTCTTATTTCATTATTTTGCTCTTCTTCTTATTTCTTTTTTTTTTGCGGGTAAGAGGCAAGGGCAGCCATTGAAAGTCTCTTTTTTTGGGGGAGCTCCATTTCAAGGAGGAATATGATTTCTTACTTCTCTTTTTTGATGGCCATTCCTTTTTATATGAAAACTAGGGTTTCAAAAACTAATATCTCATATTATTATTATTATTATTATTATTATTATTATTGATATACTAGAAAATATCCGATTATCCACTATATATATATAGCTCTGTTTCCTTTTACAAATGATTACAAAGTGGTGAGTGACCCATACAATGTGGCCATGTATGGTCACAGAGAGGGGGTGGGGTATGCAGGGGGTGGCCTCCCCCTTGGTCCCCTTAATAAAAACAATGCCCTCATATTATTACACAACCGCCTTTTATTTTGATAATAAGGTTTGCTCTATTTCTTGTTTTACATCGATTCTAAAGTGGTGAGTGGCCCATATAATGTGGCCATGTATGGTCACGGAGAGGGGGTGGGGGCATGCGGTGGTGTAGCCTCCCCCCCCCTTAATAAAAACAATGCCCTCATATTATTACACAACCGCCTTTTATTTTTATAATAAGGTTTGTTTTATTTAATAACATAGTGGTGCATATATATTTTAAAATCTATATCAACAAATTTATTACTATTAGTATTATTACTATTTTATTTTTTATTTTTATTTTTATTTATTTTTAAATTTACTATTCTTAAAATAAACTTACTAGTTTACATATCAACATATTATCATAAGACTATATATCTACACATTGAGTAATAAAACCTTTCGTTTGAATAATAGTGTTTATATTTCTAAAATAATTTCAATAAAAATATAGCTAAATCTGATTTCAAAACAAGCTCTTTTACTAAAATGATTTGCAACATAGCTTACAATACAAGAATAATAAGATTACTTTCTAATATGAAAACAAGAGCTCGAATTTGCACCCAATTTCTTTCAAATGGAAGATCAAACAAGAATACCCAATCCCTAACAGATGATATTTTACAAAGAATATTACACTTTCATTACTTTTTACATCCATATTGAGCAAATAACAAAATTTCTTTTCAAAAGAGAAGTTTCAACCAAATATACTAACTCCTTTACAAGGAAGTACTACTTTATAAAATGTGCCTCCATTTCAATCAACAAGATCATTAGTTGGTCCATTCTATATATTAAGCTACAATATCATTTCAAATATGAAGAGCATATTTCTCAACACAATAAGACTCTTCTCTCATGGAGAGTAATAAGAATTTAACACATTGCATAAAACCTTCAAACTATATTCAAGAAAGTGATAACACAAGTTTGAAATAATACATGCTTCCACAAACTATACATATATCCCAAAATGAGAGGCTTACAAAGGAGCTCACATCAATATTTTTACAATGATCATATGCTTATCAAGAAGCTAAAATTTTTCCAAATGTGAAGAGAATCATAACAAGACAAGGTCTCCAAAGATACTCCAACAATCATCAAGCTTTAGGCTTCAACTTTGTCCTCCACATAGTCTCCAAACACAAAGAGAACAAGGCTTGTTTTACCACCCAACCTATAGGCATCATTACATGTCTTTCCAAAGGTTGGAAGACATGCTAGCCTCCCCAAACCCATGGGAGAGAGAGATAGCTTCCACAAATGTGCACAAGAGTAAGGAAGGGGTAACTACAAGCTTACAACCCACAAGAATAACCCATTCATCACAAAAACACAACAAAAGCCAAACAAATAAAAAGAGGAGAAAACCATATTCATCCTCAATAAAGGGGAAGAGTAGATAAGACATCCAATAGTGCCAAAGAGTGTGGTCCAACCATAGGATGCACACTAACAAAATATTTAAAGAAACCTCTTTATCCATCCAAAACAATCATCCCTCCTTATTACTCCTCCCATTCACCTAAATTCCTCCTTGGGAGGATTTTCAAACCCATTGGGTTTCCTCTCTAAGGATGGGGAAGGGGTTCAAACCATATGAACCACCTTCCCCACCTCAAACCATATGAGGGGATAAAATAGAAACCAACATGGATTTCCCATCAAGCCATGAGGTTTTAAGAGGGATACTATGTCTCTATTCTCCAATAAAAATCCCAAATCCATCAAGTCATATGATGGATGGAGAAAATAACAAATCTCACACCCAAGCAAATATACAACACATGCAACAAGACAAAAATTTCAACCATAAGAAAAATCTAAAATCTAACATGCCAATAACACAAATAGGATCAAAGAGCCTACCTCCAAAATCTCTCCAATCTCTAAGATTTTTCCAATTCCTTGCCTAAGCAAAGCTCCAACTCCAAAAGCACACCAAGCACAAAGATTGCAAGCCAAAAAATTATCTTTCTCCCCCATGAGGGAGTATTTGAAGAAAATAAAATAAGTTTCCTCACAAATGAGGGGTGACATGTGTCACCCTCTCTTCCCTCCAAGTCAAGATTCCCAAAACAAAATAAAGAAAAGATAAACCCACATTTAAACACCCCTCTCCCAAATTACCCAAAAAGAAAGTGAGACAAGCTTATGTAACTTTTCACAACACACACACTCCAATCGATCTTACAAAGATGGTGACAAGAGAGAAGAAAACGAGAGGAAAACTTTATTTTTACTTGAAATTAAGCCCCCTACCTAATAGGTAGGGTACAAGGGCTTATTTTCAAGCTAAGTGAACCCTCAAAACCAAAAGGGGTCACTTAAAATGCTAAAAGTAACCCAATTTCGGGTTTGGAACAAGTGGACACAAATGTTGAGATGTGGATCCCACTTAAGGGTGCAAATGTGGCCCTAATCCTCATCACTAAAAACCAAAACACAATTACACTCCTAACACAATTGGGGACTATTAATTCCCTCAACCTTGTTTAAAACAATAAAAAAACCTAACCAAAATTAATTTTTATACAACATACAACATTACGAATAAGGGACACTCATGGTGCCCAAACAATACAAGCAACCAATAAGGCCTCATATAGCTAACATGGTTAGGACTTAGCCCCATGGGCCGCTTGTGCACATTTTCATAGCCGCCCTGAAACCCATGTTCTCCTGTGTCTTGTAACCTGCACACTCAATACAAACATTAAATGCATCTACCCAATATAATTGTAAATCAACTACTTAGTAAACAATCAAGTCTAAACATGCAATCTACGTTAACACATCATCAACATGGAATCGTAAATAAGAAACATGTAAAATTTCACACAAATTCCCCATGTGTTAGCCATTGCAATATACATACATACATACATACATACATACATACATATATATATATATATATATATATATCCATGTTATCATGTTCTCTCATCAATAATCGAATATTCTATATCATCAAGATGTGTGACTAAACTATGTATCCATCATATATCAATTAGGCCTAAATAACATAGCAATATGTTAGTATCCACAACATCTACTGAAATGTGCCAACATACTAATCAAATCTAAATTGGTGCTATGTGCCCAAATCACCATACATGTCCATGGAGATCAAATAACATAACATAATATCTAAAACGTGACATAATCCCTGTAAAATCATAACTATGAGCAAAGAAATCAACATATAACTCGAAGCTAGAAATGTCGGAACTACAGAGAGCATTTCATATACAATTCCTTGGTGCATGCACTTAAATGATTTGCATTTGCGTAAAACATGATAATATAGATGATGGTGTTGGGTGCTCATGTGGGATGGATGTAATTGTATGTGGTGAAAATTGTGAATGAAGAGTGCATTCAATGAGTTGTTCAAGGGCATGATAGTATTTAGAAAGGTACACAATCAAGCCATTTCGTAAAGAAAAGAGAATGAGGTAGTGATAAATTATTCAATGTATTGATAAGTGAGATGAAATGTATGAAAGTATTGATAGTCACAATAAGATGGTTTTTCCAATACCTCTTCAACCAAAGTATGAGTATTTGTTTGAGAAGTATGTGGATTTGGTTGAGTAAGAAACAATATTAAGGAAATAATACCAAAATGTAGGGGACAATTTGCATAGTCCAAAAGAAGATCCACCACTTTCAGTAGCTAGAAGTGATTTTGTTGTTTAAATGGATACTGATAGGAAATGGGACGAGAGGGGAACATGATGGTACAAAAGACTCACCCGAGTTCCCTGATTTTGATGAAGCCATATAGAGTTCTTTAGTTATTGGTGATATAAGGGAGTTGTTATACCGTGCCTATCAATAAACAAGTTGTCAAATACACTTATCATTACTCGTGTTAGAGGGATTTATTTGTGGGGAAAATATCGTGATGAGTATTTACAAAAATGAATTATTCCTATCTGAAGAGTTTGATCCTAATCCATGCCTTACAACATTGGGGATTTCATTCCATTGGAACATTTGGATTGGTTGATAACTGGATGCTATAATATCATAATATAAGCATTGTAAATCATGGTTATTTATGTTAAAATGGAGCGCCGAAGGCTTTGGAATGTGCTATTAGTTTTGGGTTTGATGTTTTCCCTTGTTTTGCTTCTAGAGATATCATATACATATGTTGTCTTGATTAGCAAGTAATGTGTCTTTATCATCTAATGACATGGAGGCTTGGTTTGGTCCAAAATGAAAGGGTCGGGACTCCGCGGGATGCTTCAAGTAGTAGAGCCATATGATGCATGTCTACCTCTTAGAAATACAACAACAAAAGGAGTAGGTGTAAACCCATCATTTGCATTGATTCAAAGAGGTGTGTGTAGATTTGAGAGAAAAGTTTGAAATGCACAAAATGTAGGCTTCAAAATAGGTATTATATACAATAATAATAAAGACAACCCTCATTTGGTTGCAATGGGTAGGGATTCCATGGGTATTGTGTCATATTCGGTATTCATCTCAAAAGTAGTAGGAAAAATAAGCTTGAAATATGTTGAATTATTCCCTCTCTTAAGAATGCATGGTCAATAATGATCTTGTTGGCCTTGTGAACAAAATTCCTTGAAATTTTGGAAGGAAACTCTTGCTTTAATTTGTACATATTCATAGAGAGAGGAATGGACCATTCTATGTGATATACTTGCATCAAAACGGGCGAGACAATCATTGTTTAAGACACTATCCATGGAAGTAGGAGTTTATTTTCACATATTATCATCCCTTGAAGTGATTATAAAATTAATTAATTCAATATTGAATTAATTAAATTTTATGTAAATATATTTAATTAATTTGTCCATCAAATTAATTAAATATCATAATTTGATGTAAAATTAAGTTGAGTCAAATTGAGAACATAGGTTGATAGGTTGGGTTAAAAGTAGTTTTATAACTAATTTGGGGAACTTAATGCCTATATAAGGCTGCATTGTAATTGTAAAGGGGTGCTAGTTCCTCTTATATTCTTGTTGTACACTCTTTTGGGAGTTATTCTATTCTATCCGACTATTGGATTATGCTTCAGTAACTTTGTGTACACAAATTTTCCTTTGTGAATACAATGCCTTCTTCATTGATGTTTTAATTATTTCTAATCACGAAATATTTCATTTTGGTTTTAGTTGAATCATTAATGTTTCTCCTTCTTCATAATGTGATCGATGCTCGGGTGATCAAACTTTTGTTGGATATCGAGTACATGAACTTTGTGCCATATCAACATGTTCTGAAGGAGATGAAGACTTTGTGCTTCTCAAAATTCATACTCATTGTATTCCTTTCTACATAATAGAGAAGTTATCCTTTTTGTAGTTCTCTAATTGCAATCTACATTTCTCTTTCCCTCCTTATTCCTCCTTTCTTTTGTATTTTTCATTTCTCAAAATTTCCATCCTTTTTTCCTTTCCAATTAAAAGAACCAAAAATAAATAAAAATCACATCATACAAGGGAACTACACCTCTCACAAAGCAAAGGAAACTTCATCATGTCTAAAGGTGAACTTTCCCTAACTGTTGCTAGTTTTTGTACACTTCCAATGGGCATAATCAGTGACCAAAAATCCAACGAAAAAAAACCATAAGAAAAATTATTGACCATTGTTAACAATAAAAAAGGAAGAAATAAACCTAAATACTTTCAGGTGTTTGTGTTCTCGAGTCTCGGGAACATTGTACTAAGTAGGGTGGGGAACTCACTCTTTGGATTGATGAGCAACAAGATATTTATAGAATCTAGAAATCCTCATTCTTTGTTTCTCTTGATGTTGATGTCATTGAAGAGGTGAATCTGATCCATTTCAAAAGTCTTTCACGTCTGTAGAGAAGTGCTAGCCTTGTATGCAACATTCACCATTTCATTTGTCTCTGGTGCACACTTGATCTTGCTCTCTCTTCATCATGTGAATATCCTTGTCCAACGATCTTGTGTGTCGACGTGGATAAAGGGCTTGGCCTTCAACATTCTGATGGCTATGGTTGATCCATCACATGACTGACACAGAGAGAGGAAACATGAAATGCATGCACGAGACCGAGAGAGGAAATGTGGAATGCCAATTTTTAAAAATCCGTATTTCGTAACTATCACCGCCACATTGAAAATCTACTTATGGCACATGCGGACCATCTCAAACTTATTGAAATTTTATTTGTCTCTAGTGCACACTTGATCTCACTCTCTCTCTTTGTCATACGAATATCCTTGTCCAACGATCTTGTGCGTTGACGTGGATAAAGGGTTTGGCCTTCAACATTTTGATGGCTATGGCTGATCCATCACATGACCGACATAGAGAGAGGAAACATGAAATGCACGCACGAGACCGAGAGAGGAAACATGGAATGCCAATTTTCAAAAATCTACTTGTCATAATCATTTGGCACATTGAAAATCTACTTGTGGTGCATGTGAATCATCTCAAACTTATTGAAATTTATAAATATTAATAAAAATGTATTGGACACTGCATTGAACTCACATAATTGCCTAACATTAACATGTCAATTCGACCAAAAGATTTATATAAAACCTAAAAAATCCTTTATATAAAATAATTAAATAAAATTAATATAACTTAAATATTTTATTATAAAATTAATAATTAATAGTTAGGCAACTTATTCTCTACATCTTTGTAAACATTTATATATGAGGCCATCCATTTGAAGTATATGAAAATCAATTTCCTTTATATCTGTCTGAAAGTAAGGTTGAGGCGAGAATTTAATTAAATTAATAAATAGAACATTGCTTTGAGAACTATGCTAAATAGAGCTTTCACTAATAGTCGTCCTAAAATGAGCACCATTATGGGTTAAATTTTGAGGAAAAGAGATCTTATATTATATTAATGTAATAAGATACAAGATAGCTTTCAGCAAAAAAGTAGGCGGTATGAGAGCATGCCCCAAAACCACAAACTAGGTTGAGATTAGGACAATAATGAACAAACTAGGAAATTCCTAGGAAACCATCAAAACACAAAACTATGCAGCAACAACAAACATTCCTGAAATAGGGGGATCATGATCATCCAGTCAACCCAAGCCTAGGAGGTCCTTATCGGCGTCAAGAATACTCCAACCTAGGGGATTTTCTTCTTCTTTTTATGCCTCCTCCTGAGTGGCAATGACAAGTGAAAGGTGAGGAAATTTATCATCGAGACGGTGGCAAGGAAAAAATGGGTGTAAGCTCCATCCATCAAGCATGCACTACTCGGGCGGTAGGTGATCCCCACCCGAGTTTGTGATCGGGGGACCTCCATCCTTGTTGGTGACCTAGTGGCAAATAAATTCTCTTCTAGCAAGTTAGATGCAAATAAATCCTCCATTAGGGAGAGTGAGGTGAGCGACGAGCCCAAATGAAGTAATGCCGCTAAAAGTGGTTGCGGTGACCACCAAGACCATGTGGTGAGGAGTATCGAGACGTTGAGGGTGGCTCCTAGGCAACATTGCAATGGGCATCACCCCAGTACTACAACAAAGTATGAAGGTGGTCCAATTCCAGAGCAACTTTATTATCCTGGAATTGAATCTGTAGCATCACATTGGAGATAACCATATATTTATTATACCCAGAAAATTTTTGATCAAATTTAGATTTTGTAAAGAAAAACATTTCTTTCTTACCATATCTAATACATAATTTCCCCCTAAAAACATGTCAAATATGGGTGAACAATGGAAAATATTTGGGTTATCACCAATAAGGAAATTCTGCCAAGTAAAGCAGTGTGTTTCGAGAGGAAATAAAAATGAATGTATCCAATTCCAAGCAAGTTGCACTTTTGGACAAAGCCAAAAAAGATGCAAAAGAGTTTCCAAGTGGCCACAGAATGGGCACTTGGGAGTTGGGATCCCAATTTGAATAAGTTGAGACCATATAGGAAGGCCATGGTGCATAACACACCAGAGAAAGTGAGAAATGTTTTGGCTCAACACAGATAGCCAAGACTATGTCAAATCACTGACTCCATGAGGACGTATTGGAATGAATGCCCCATTGAGTGTTGAGTTTTTCAACCATGGGAAGATGAGTGGAGAGCCAGCGATAGCCTTTATTGGCTGAATATTTTTGAAATGGGGTATCTACATACCACTTTCGATCGTTGACTAAACATGAGAATAGTGCACATAATTTTGTGCATCATATTGTCAGGGACTTAATTGAGCACTATGGTAATGCTAGCTTGATCCTATTTTGTTAGCCAAAAGCGAGCTTTAATATTAGGCCAAGAGTATTAGGATTGAGAGAATTTACAAAATAAATCTTGGATGGTGTGAATTCCACGCTTAAAGAATTTGAGCACGGGAATCCTTTGTGTATCTACAAAACATTTATCCTTAGCCCGAAAAATTCATGACCACTAGAGAGAATGATGGTTAATGGAGAGCCCATTATGAAAACCATCACCTTTCCATTGAAGCCATGGTTGGATGCATTCCCAAACCTTGCAGATGCTTTTAAGTACAAAAGTGTTGACCACTTTAACATGCACATGAGAAATAGGGAGGTTGACAAATCCCAATCCTTTACATGCATTTAGACATAGCTATAAGGTAATCCTTCTTCAATACCGTGACACAAAATCACTTTCCACGCTTCACGGCTAGTGATGCATCAAACAATTCATTTGGCACAAAGTTCCCTCCTTGGCGTTAGATGTCAATAAGGCCTAGACCCTTAGAGTTACGGGGAAGGCAAAAAATGTCACAAGCCACATGATGAAATCCTTTACTAGTAGAGGTGTTGGTGCTGTGAAAAGAAAGGGTTTGAGGATATTTTTAGTTTATGAATGGAGGCTTTGGAGGCCACCCAACATGAAGAGTAGTAGACGTGTGTGGCCGCTAGGACTTTGGAGAAAATTTATTGTTTATAATGTATAACGTCATAATAGTTATATATTTATTGTTTATAATGTATTAATGGTTATAAAATTTATAATGTTATTATGTTTATAAAATGGTTATTGTAACCTTTAAGTGTTCATATCATTTATAATGGGCACATTTATAATGTGATAATATTACATTATGTATAATATGATTAATAAATATAGTACATAATATTGTTATTGTAGACACCCTAATTTCACATCCGTCTTAAATAAATTAATTTCCCCACCTCATTTCCCACAAAAATATACTTTGAATTAATCAAATGTAGTTTGATTCACCATCCCTTCCAAATCTAAAAATAACTTAATCCTTACCACATGTCATTATTCTCCATGTTTTTCTACTATTGAATTAAAAATTCAAAATCAAATCCTCACCCACTCTTCGTGGTCTCCACTCACTTAAAATCCTCCAATTATAAATTAAAAATCTAATTCAAATCCTCACCCACTCTTCATGGTCCCCATTCACCTAAAATCCTCAACTCATGAATTAAAAAAATCTAATTCAAATCTTCACCCATTCTTCATGGTCCCCACTCACCTAATCTTACCCACATTTTCAAACGATTGTTACTTAAATTAATCTAAGTTAATCACTTCTCCAGGATATAAATACAACCTTAGCCCTCCCTCAAAAACAAGGAGAATAAGCTCAAATGCCCTATCTAAGTTCTTGCATCCTTTGAGCAAAGAACATCCCTCTACCTCATCCTAATGCCCAAATAGTCTCATCTTGAAGCACCCCAAATCCATAATCCTTTTATCTATTTGGTGCAAAGTAAGTAGATCTTGTTTAGAAAATACCTTGCTCTATTTTGAGAAAAACATCTACATATCATGCAATCAAGGCTCAATCCATGTTTCTAGCCCATTTTGAGGTTTTCTACGGAATCGTAAAAGAGGAGGTATTATTATTAGTATTTTACTTCCTTATTAGTAGTGATATTTTTCATAGCTCACATTCTAGCACGTCCGGTTACTTTTGATCTGTTACCATTGATTTCCCAATTAGTGGTTTTATCCATTCTTTGTTTATTATTGTTCATTATTATCTCCTTTTCTATGCCTTATGGCCTTCTTTGGTTAACCTTCACGTTGTGGGTAGTGTTTTTGTTGTGCGGTGTCTTGTGGTGCATCTGCAAGTTATAGTACCAATGAACCTACAATGCTCATCATGTCTTTGATCTCCTCGGTGCTTGGTGTTTCATAGAAGGACATCCATCACCTGATCTAGATACTTATGGATCACAATAGAAATATTCAATCCTAATGTCGTCATAGAGGACCTATTCACACCTATATCTCCAAACTTATCGAATTTGCATTCCCAATCATCCTTTGCACATTTGAGGCCACCCAAGCTCCACAAAAAAATTTGCCTTACATTCAACTTTCCATGATGACACTTTGGGTAATGTTTTACAAGTTTTCTTTCATCATTTTTATTTTTTGTGAAGATAATGTTATCATTATTTTGCAATCACGATTAAATACAATAATTATCCACATTTTTTCCAAAGTATGTCTCAATTGTATCTATGTATGCTCTTTTCTTACGCCTTTGAGTGATCTGGAAAATCAAAAATGGTCACGATTGTTTAGTTCTTGTTCTAACATTGTAGGATCCCCAATCAAATCATCAAATTTAAATCAACATTTCATACTAGTGGGGCCTTTTGTAACTTAATTAAAATAATTTAAAATAGCTCTATTTTTTCGTCATTAACTAACTTGTCACTTCAATTTTGTTGCTTCTTCATAATTTTATTGATTGTTGGTTGTGTATGCTCTTTTCCTGCACCTTCAAGCGATCTAAAAAATAAAAACAACCACAATCGTCTTTCTTTCTAACATTTTGTCTACAGGATAACTACTAATTTGTTTTCTGTAGGACCACGTCACTAGAATATTGTCAAAAAACACAAAAATAAAAAAATCCTACAAAATTACCACTTTGTTAAAAGAGAAAATTGTTGAAACCAAAAAAATAAAAATTAGCATGCTTAGGTACATAGTCATTTTCCAAGTAATTTATTTTAAGTTGGAAAGAACCCTACATTTAATCACTTCATTTTTTCATGTAGTCGAGGTGGATTTCATCACCACCGATCTTACACCAGTGACATGGACTTGACTACCATGCACCAACAACATTCACATCTGCATTACACTTTGATACCTAGTCTCATCGCATAATTTGGTATCTACCTCGCCCCTGCTCTTCACTTACATGTGATGTTGTTGTGTGGAGCATGCGAGTCACACCTAAATAGTCAGAATAAAGAAGCGTGGGAATCCTCCTATAAATCTTTGGGGAGTTATAAGGACAACATACACATTAATCCCCCCATCACCTTCCACCTTTTCACAAAACATGTTTCGGACATGGTGATTCACTCCAAAGTAGGAAAGTAAGAATTGGTGAGTCTCCTCCAGTGCTCTAAGGGTTCCCTATACCAATTCTTTCCCGCATGAGAATTAGGTATATCAGGACTAGGGTATATGGAGGATGCATCTTTTTGGAGTGATAAGAGCCTGCATCCATCATTCCATATCATACTTGCATGATTACATGAAACAATGATCATTCCTGAAGAATTTACCTCTTGAGCCAAAATAATTTAATACACATGATTTATTGTTGTTTGTAAACAAAATAGTTTAGCATTGTTTTTATCATAAAACTTGGCTGATAACAATGTGTTTATTGTAAAATTCAAATCCTAGTCATGTTCCACAACACCATTTCTCAACAGATAAAATACCAAACAACACACTGAAATAATCCCACAATGAAGATCAAAACATCACACTCATTTCATTAGCTTGCTTCAACCAACAAAAAATCCTCCATAGCTTGTTATCAGTAATGTCAAAATGATATTAAGTGACTTGCATTTACTCCCCATCTCGTCAATTGTCAAAACATCCTTCCTATCTTGTTTTAAATCTATATCAAATAGACATTGAATGACTTGTGTTCATTCCTTATCTCATCAATTGTCAAAACATCATTCATAGCTTGTTTCAAGCTATATCAAACTGACATTGGGTGACTTGTTTGAGTTCACTCATTATTTCATCAACTGTCAAGTTTATCAAAATTGCCTCTAACATAAATCCCTTTAGAGCTCATTTTGAGCTCACAAATGTGTTGAGTCACTCGTTTGAGTTACTCTTGTTATCAAAAATTTAGAGCTTGTTTAAGCCAAACCAATGAACATATTCATCATAGTGTGTTTGAGCTATATTCCACTTGTATCAGTACCTTGTTTGAGTGTACTCCTTAAATTTTTTTCTAATATTTTTTTAAAGCCAAACCAATCAACATATTCATCATATCCTATTTGAGCTATATCCCACTTATATTAGTACCTTGTTTGAGCGTACTCCTTACATTTTCATTTGATAAGTTTTTTTAAGTCAAACCAATCAACATATTCATCATAATGTGTTTGAGCTATATCCCACTTTGTATCGAGTACCTTGTTTGAGCATACTCCTTACATTTTCGTCTACTAATCTTGTTTAAGCCAAACCAATCAACATATTCATCATAGCATGTTTGAGCTATATCTACTTGTATCAAGTACCTTGTTTGAGTGTACTCCTTACATTTTTATCTACTAAGCTTGTTTAAGCCAAACCAATCAACATATTCATCATAGCTTGTTTGAGCTATATCCCACTTATATCGAGTACCTTGTTTGAGTGTACTCCTTACATTTTCATCTACTAAGCTTGTTTAAGCCAAACCAATCAACATATTCATCATAGCTTGTTTGAGCTATATCCCACTTGTATCGAGTACCTTGTTTGAGTGTACTCCTTACATTGTCGCATGTTAAGCTTGTTTAAGCCAAATCTAAACCATTTTCATTATATCTTGTTTGAGTTATCACATATTTATCCCAAGTATCTTGTTTGAGCTTACTCCTTATAGCCTTACTTGTTAAAACTTGATTAAGCCAAAACAAATATCACAATCAATAGGTAGAGTTCTTCATAGCACCTTTCTTCGCTCTCCCTCTCTTTCAAACATGACGAATTCACAAAAACATCACGCAATGAGCTATTAGAACAAATTAATAAGATGAAAACATAACTCTCTCATATGGCTACCCAAATCAGTGAATGATCACCAAAATGTCAATCGTACAACCTAACGAAGACATCACTTCATGTAAAGTCCAACATCATTTTACCCCCTTGGAGAAAGTCTCTCTAGTTTTTTTTATTAACTAAAAGAGGCTAAACTGATAAGATATCCAATTACAAAACCATTTTTTGAAGGGTAATATAAGCCATGTTGGTACAAACCTAACACATACTATGATATTCATCCCATTGATGGTCATCACACAAATAAATGTGTGGGATTTAAGAATTATGTCCAAGACTAAATTGATGAGAATGTCATCTCTCTGTAGAGCTTGATCACAATGCTCTGTAACCAATGACACATCCAATACCAAAGTTTCAATGAAGAGTTGAATACTATGAAACTCCTATACATACTGAAATTCCATGAGATCATGAAGACAAAGTTCAAGAATCTCTAATTCCAAACAATCCATATCTTCTTTAAATTTTCTTCCATTAGTTCAAACATACATTGAACTGTTTTTGGACAACAACATTCTTCTAACATCTACTGAGAGCTTGACCTTTATTCAAGACTCTCTTTCAACCCAAACATACATTGAACCTGTTTTGGATGACAATATTCTTCCAACATCTAACAAGATCTTGACCTCACTTTAAGACTCCCTTTCAACCCTTGATATAACTGTAGACACTACAAAAGAGAGTCCATCATCAAACACCATTGAGCTTGATTCTATTATTCCTATGCCTAACATCTCTAGCCTTGTTTTGAAACACAACCACAACAAGTTTGGACACTTGCGACAATGCAACCTGCCATGTCCATTATGCTTTCAACGATCAATCTTGTAGGCATCTCATCACCGATGATTCCCACCTCTCAAGACTTATATGTGTATACATTCTATGAGGTACGTATACCCAGGAATATCCTCACGCAACCTTTTCCATCTTTAATTGTGAATCTATCATCAAATCAATTAATTAATGGACAAACAGAAGCAACAAACCAAATAATACAAACCATCATGGAAAATATTGTCAACACACATGGAAGCTATTGGCTAAACAAAATATATCCCACTCTTTGGGAGTACCTCACATCTTATCACACACCTACTAAAACCACTCCCTTCTCCTTTTTTATGGTGGAGAAGATATTTTATATGTCAAGGTTGAATTCCGTCCTTTAGAATATCCCTCAAAGACAAAATCAATAAAGATTATTATCAACATTCATGCCTTAATAAACTCAAGCTTCTTTTGAAAAATGACTTAACTCCTAGATCATCTTCAGTATATCAAAACCAAATAGAATGTAACTATCATAAAAAAATCAAACCTAGAAAATTTAAGGTCAATGATCTCATCCTCAAAGAAGATCGAAATAACACACCCAAATAATGAGACAATCAAGACAAATATGATCCCAATAGGTTAGGACCCTATGTAATTATAGATAAATTTGGCTTTGGAGCTTATAAATTGGCCATCAAAGATGGCTAGGAACTTGATGAACCGATGAATTCAATCCATTTAAAGAAATTATATTCTTGAGGCACTCTCTATTTCGAGAGACAACCACTTGTACATTGTTCCTTCCGTCTAACTTATCTTGAATATTTTATAGTTATTTGTTTCCATTGGTAGATATTTTCATTATCAAAATCACATCTTCATATTTATCATCATGAGACAGGTGCTAATATAGATCCTATTAAGTCTTGTGAATATCATAATTCTTATAACATCTCCCAATTTCAGATGCTTTCACCTATGGTCATACTCGAAGCTTTTGATAGTAATATATTCCCTTCAAATAAATTCTCTTTCATAAAAATCTCTAAACTTCTTTACTCGGTTCATTTCATCATCTATCTCGGTCTTCGGTGTTAAACCTCGCATCCTACTAGTCGTGTGTGGGTGAGCTTGGGGGAAAATTTCCTTCCCAAATACAAAGCACTATGGTAAAAATTCCATCAATTCAATAAAATGGGAATAATTTTTGTCACATCTTTTTCCTTCATAGTCTTTGGGTTGAGCCCACACTTCTTACTAGGAATGGAGGAAGGTGCCCTTACACGTTTACATCTTGTCTTCGATTGATAAACCCTTGCCTCTTACATGTGGCATGGGGCAAAGCGTAGAGGGTCATTCTCATAAAATCATAAAAATATTTCAAAAACATTCAAAAATTCAAAAAAAAATTAAAAACATTCAATAAAATTTACTCTCCTATGTTTTGCCTTTGGTGATGAGCCCTTGCTTCTTACTAGTAGCATGGGCAAGGCATCAAAAGTAATCTCAATAAAATAAAATCTTATCAATGAAAGTGCTTACAATTACAAAATCCCTAAAGATGTAATTTATATGCCTAAGTGAAGAGATATAACTATCCCTTCACCTTATATTTTACCAATTAAGTAGGCCACATAATTTTCTAAGTCTAACACGTGACTCATAGAGTGAAAGCTATTTTTGAAATCAATTCACCTTTGGCGTTAAGAAGAATTGAGTCATAATTTCTCAAAGGGATTGTTGTTATCATTTGTCTCTATATTCATTATCTACCTCTGTGTCCTTCTTTATTCTCGGTGATGAGCCCTCACATCTTACTAGTTGTGTGGAGTCAAGAATGGAGCTGGACTTATTTTCATCATATCATCACCAACATATCATGCTAATGGAATGATAATTTTTGTATTATTCAGAGCATGAGTTACCATGAGGAATGTGGTACATATGGATGATACCTTGGTTTATCACCTCTCAAAAGAAGTTTGCATTCTAGTCAATAAATTGCCAACGCAAAATCTCCAAAAATAGTATAAAAATCTCCAAAATCAAAAATCATTACAAAATCTAGATATCCTCAAAAACATTAGAAAATCCAAAATCCCCAAAAACATTAAAATCTCCAAAATCCCCAAAAACATTAAAAATCCAAAAATCCCCAAAAACACAAAAAAATCTCCAAAATCCCCAAAAACATTAGAAAATCAAAATCCCCAAAAACATTAAAAATCTCTAATATCCCCATAAACATTAGAAAATATCTAAAAATACAAACACATTAGAAAATATCCAAAATACAAAAACATTTGAAAACTTTTCAAAATTCCAAAACATCCACAAAAATTGTAAAAATTCTAAAAAAATTGTAAACTCCACAAAATCGCAAAAATTTCTAAAATAATCAACACAATTCATCATTTGAACTATTATCCCGAATGAATTATCAAATCACCTTATGAATATCAAATTCAAACCACTTCTCCTTGCGTGAATTCTCACTTGGGGAAAATCCAACTCTTATTGTTTCCTTGTTTGAGGTCAATGACCCAATCCTTTTTATGTCCTTATACCCGCTTGGGGAACATCCGATCAATCCTCACTATGGAACAATTAGGACATGTTTATTGGTTCTTATGTTGCATTATTTACAAGTTATTAATTGCTTTCTTGTATCTTCATATATTACAGGGGGCATCTTGATTTTATGTATCCTGGTGTTCTCTCTAATATAATTATGTTATCTGATTGCATATCATATTGGGCATCATATTTTCTTGTTGGCCTCTGTCATGCTCTCTTCCACTTGCATATCATATTGGGGCATCAAAATTTTTGATGGACCTTGTCTATGTTATCACACATATTACAGTCTATTCATCCTAATCTTTTATATCATGATGCATCCTATTATGTGCTATATTAAAATTAAGATGCTTTTCGTCACATGAGTATCTTCCTGCATGATCAAAATATTACTTTGCACCCCATCCATTCACATACTAACACATTCCCTAGTTTGGGAATCCTACTTGATCACCATTGTAGTTTGTGAATCCTACTTGAAGATCTTTCTCAAGTATCATTCACTATCCAACAACTCCTCCTCCCCACCATATTCCCCATATATTTGATACATTCATCATCACTACTCATTTCTACTCCTCTATCACTTATCCCCACAATACCATTCTCACCATTCATGTCCCCTCTTACCCATTTATATTGTTTCCTTTCACTCTTCTACTTCGCTTGACAATCTTACTTAATAACACCTTCTATGTGCGACCCTCGGTAAAGGTATACCCTCTCCCTAAGATCTTCCTGTTGTAGAAGCTTCTCCACCATCTCTCCACTCATCAACAAACACTTACCACCACACACATCTTTCCACTCCACCTCTTCTACTTCTCATTCTTGCATCATTACTCTCACCACAAAGACATCCCAATTAAGGATTCCCCTCACACTCTCCACCCTCCACCTTTGCATATATTCCTCCATCCATTTATGTTACACTCCTTTGTTTCCTTTCTTCCTTGTTATCACTTCCTCTCCCCTCCTTTATCTTCATAACCCTTCACCTTTCTTTCTATTCTCATAATCAATCACCATTCTTGTCCATTCCTTTTCTCTTTCCCATTGCATCCTTCCACACATCCTCACACCTAGCATTCAAGGCTGATTGAATCCTTTCTCCATTTGCATCGTGTAGTCATTCCATTCTCTTACACCCCATTATCATCCTCCTCTCTACAGAATTAATCTCTCCTCTTTTCGAGAGCTTTGTCATATATTCCATTTTTTGTCAATCCTTTTGAGGGGGCATCATCACATCTGTCCATAATCACATCTTCTCATGGAATTTTTTCTTTGAAGATACCATGACATCTGTCACTCACCACCTTCTATCCTCTCGAAAAAACATTTCTCTACTATTTGTTTAGAAAAGTAGATTGAATTCTTCCCCCATTCTCACAAAGTGAAATTTTGTTCTACTTCTTAGAGAAAGCTTTCTATTTTCTTCCTCTGATAACTTCTTATCAATGGAGCACCTCCTTTAAGAAGAATCTCTTCAAAAATATTCAATCCTACCACCTGAGGCATATTCACTCCATCTTGTCTACTTTCTTTGAAAGGACATTACTTTCATAGTACCCTTCCAAAGAGGGGAAAATGTAGACACCTTAATTTCACATCTTTCTTAAAATAATTAATTCCCCACTTCATTTCCCACAAAAATACACTTCAAATTAATCAAATATAATTTGATTAATTATCCCTTATAAATCTAAAAATAACCTAATCCTTACCACATGTCATTATTCTCCATGTTTTTTACTATTGAATTAAAAATTCAAAATCAAATCGTCACACACTCTTTGTGGTCCCCACTCACCTAAAATCTTCCACTTATAAATTAAAAATCTAATTCAAATCCTCACCCACTCTTCATGGTCCCCACTCACCGAAATCCTCCTCTCATGAGTTAAAAATCTAATTCAAATTCTCACCCACTCTTCATGGTCATCACTCACCTAAAATCCTCCACTCATGAATTAAAAAAATCTAATTCAAATCCTCACCCATTCTTTCGTGGTCCCCACTCACCTAATATTACCCACATTTTCAAACCATGATTACTTAAATTAGTTTAATTTAATCACTTCTTCAAGCTATAAATATTCTTACCCCTCCCTTAAAAATAGGAGAATAAGTTTGAATTCTCTATTTAAGTTATGCATTCTTTGAGCAAAGAACATCCTTCCACCTCTTCCTAATTCCCAAATAACCTCATCTTGAAGCACCCCAAATCTATAATCCTTTTATCCATTTGGTGCAAAGTAAGTAGATCTTGTTGCAGAAAAGGCCTTGCTCTGTTTTGAGAAAAGCACCTACATATCACATAATCAAGGCTCAATCCATGTTTCTAGCCCATTACGAGGTTTGCTACGGAATCGCAAAAGAGAAGGTATTATTGTTAGTATTTTACTTCCTTGTTAGTAGTGCATTTTCCTAGCACAAAGTTATATTAAAATATATTTTATATATAACCTCATTACTATATAATAAAATAATAACGTCATCATCATGGTTTTAGTGTTCTTATGTTATATTATCAATATTTATAATGTGGTAATGTTCATTGTAAGGTTGTTCTTGTTTATAATATGAGTATGATATCGGATCATAATAATATATGTAATCCTTAGAATGATAAATATATACTATGAGCGTGTATAACATTATTAATTTGGTTATTATAATGCTTATCTTAATAACATATTATCTATAATATAATTATTAAAGACAATATAATATTGTTAAGAAAACTACAACATTTAACATACAACCTTCTTTGTAATGTGATAGTGGATCCAATGCTTGTATGTTTTCGGTAGGGAAACCAATGTATATCATCTACTAAAATCACGAGGTGGTATTGACTATAATATTGATCCTATTGTTTATATAACATAACACTTATAACACAATTATTGTCACAATAAGGGAATAGTTGAACCAAGATGTATAAAAATTGTAATAGGCTATCCAATGTAGTAGTCTATTTAGAGACATTTGATAAAATTGGAACAATATTTATATGATTAGCAAGGTCCTGTGCTAATTGAGGCACAATCCTTCCCATATCATAGCAACATGGATCGATGTGAAAAAAATACCTCGTTTTGGGTCAAAAATTTTAGGGCATGACACTTGAAGCCAATGTTTGAAATGAGATGAAAATACTTAATTTATTAAATAGTAAATTGATGCAAATAAATCCCAAAGGGGTTGAGAGGTCACAAATCAAAATATGAATAAAACATAAAAATAAATCGTCATTTTGAAATAATTATAATTAAGAGATCAACATTGGTAGAGCATGGATTCAAACTCGGTCATACCATGTGCTAGTGTATTTAATTTCCATACAATATTTAATGATTTTAAGATGCACTTGTAATATTATTTATAATTTAATATGTAGATACTTCATCTATTGGTGCACATTTATAAAAAAAAATATTAATAGAGATGAATATAAATCAAGTTATCAAATTAATTAAATCCTACTATCAATCGTATATTTTGAGACTTTGTTTGCATGCAACTACTCTCCAAAACCTAACTGTGGCTTCTTAGATTTTCTTTATAGGAGCATAGAGATAGTGTGTGTAATATTCATTGCAAAAGATATTTATTCTTACTATGGAAAATTTAAGCTATAGCTTCTTAGTAAAAATGTCATATTCATGATATGCTTGATAATTAGTGTTATATCTTTGTTTTAGGATTTCATTTATTTATTATATATACATGCATGCGAATCTTTGTATTATGGTTGTTTATAGCAGTTCTAGAGAACACAATGAACTTTAACATGGCATAAGAATAATAAAAGCTCCATCTCATCCCACATATATGTTTATAGATCATATATGCAATTTTAAAGTCTTTTTCTACATGTATCCAAATCATATCTATAGTTTAAATTTTTTTATAGATATTGATTTATCATATTTTTATTTATTTTCTATTATTTTTATTTAGATCTAGTGACCTATTATAAGTAATCAATCTTATATTCTCACATTTCCCTTTGTGTGTTCTCGGGTTGATAATAAATTAGTGAAGTTGGGTAAGTGCATCAAAATTTGAAATTATCCAAAATGTATGCATTTTCAAATAACACGTGCGTATTATTATTTTTCAGGTTTGATAATTTCAATTCTTAAATGTGTAAGCTTTACAACATGCTGAAAAATTAGTATTTCTTATAATTTAAATTTATTTTAGTAAATATAAGAAATTAGGGTCACTTTGTACCTGAAAGAAGTGGTTCTATAGCTCCAACAATTATAATCTAGAAGATAATTGATCAAAATCTAATCTGTCTGTACTTACTCATTTTTAGGATTTTAGTGAGGACCTAAAGCTTTTAGGGCATATATATTGTATTCAGCCTTTTTTTGGGAAAACATATAACCATTTTGTAGGTTTTTGACCTTTTGGATTGGAATTTGGACCTGTCACTACTAGATTTAGTACCAAGTTTAAAATTTGGTTCAAAGTTCTCTTGAGTGACCATGAATCAACTCTATGATGCTTATTTCTTCTTAGTGAAATGAGATCCTCACTTTATAGATAGAGGATTTCTCCCTGAATGAGATTCTAGTCTTATGGCCAAAATGAGGTGATTATACAGTTCCTCCTCCTTTTTTATCACACTACTAGGTGTTGAATGAGTTTTTAATAACAATACCAAGTGAATTGCATCAAGGGAACTCAAATGATTATTCATTATTGGAAAAAGGTGCTCAATATGAAGATCTCCCTCACCTTTCCTGGATCCAAAATCATCCTTTCGTGGAATCAACTTCATGATGCTCATACACCTCTCTTCTCATATGTCTCTCATGGAGATAGATGATGCCTTAATACTTCACACATGATGGTCTTGGATACCTCGATGGCATGATTAGCTCATTTTACCTTGTTCTTTGGAAAGATTTGGGTACAATAACAAAGTCAAGATATGATGATCATTAAGTCACTCCTTGAGCTCCTTATTTCACCTTTAAACATGATGAATCCTTCACAATTCAATTTTTTCACCAAGATAACACAGGTTGAACCATGCTTATGGTACTTGGACACCTTTTTTCTCAAGTTTATCCTCTTGGAAATGGGTTTCCTCCTCGGTTAAGGGATGAATTCTTAAATGAAATTTTAGGAAGAGTTAAATGTTCTTGACCTCCATACCTTACTAAAAATTGCAAATAACATTTTACGATCAATGAAACCATGCTAAAAATCTAATTCTTCTTATAACTACAAAATTTAGGTCATATTTCATTTTAAATTGGGACTGTAACTTTCAACCTTAGATCCACCTTTCAACACACCCATACATCTTCCTCAAGCACACCTCAATTCTCCATTACTCCTTTATCCATCATCTTGCTAGATTTTCAACTTTTGGATTTTTAAGACTCCTTGTTTGCTCAAGCTCTAAACAATCTTCTCAACTCTATTTTTCACCCTCACCTTGAATTTTACTCAAGATTATTTTTACTCATATCATTTGTACTACCCCTCTCCTAATCATTGATGTAAATCACTCAACTCTTCCTCTTTCACTTAAGGATTTTCATACAAGCCCTTACTCTCTCTAGGCTTCTCCATGACACTATGCATAGGATAGTCAATAGGTCTTCTTGATTAAATTTGTATAAGGATATTACCCTTTTCCTCAAGGCTTTAAAACATTCTAACACCACTCCCTCAATGATATCTGAAACTTCCTTATGATTTTATTTTTTAAGACAACTATTTCTCAAGGTTGGTCTTGATTGTCACAAGAAATAAGCATGATTATACATTTCTTTCTTTACCTATTAACCACTCAATACTTTGTCCTTATGCCCTAATTTTATGACTCCTTAATGCCCTTAGGCCTTCCTCCAACTTTTAGAGACTCCACAAACTTCAAACACATGGAATAAAGACTATTTTTCTAAAAGTACATCCTTCCTAGCCCTCAAACTGGGCATTAACATTGTTAGATTGTATTTGCACATTCCTTTATTTTATTATTACTCCAACCTATACTAGGGATTTTAAATTACTTGTATTCTTATTACCTTCCTCCACACTTATTAAGGACTCTACCAGTCATAAGTATTAACTTTTACAATGAATATTCTACTCTAGGCCCTTAAGACTGGGCACACATAGTTAGGATTGTGAACACAAATTTAATTTAAGAAATCCTCCTTTAGATGGATTATTACCTTTTCTTGAATTTTACAACACCAATTCCTCATGATCAATGCCCTGAAATAGACTCAAGGATTCCATTGAATCATTATGTTCATGTTACTTACTACTAAACTTCTAAAATAGGGTATAGTCTGGTCTGAGTAAGTCTTTCTATCAATTTTTCATTCCTTGTATTGAGGGTTCCATGAAGCCTTGAACACCATTATAGATAAGAATAAAATCCAAAACAAGATCTCTACCCATGAAAATTCTTTTTTGAAAAATAGTCTCTAGACTCCAAATCTGATAATCAGTTTGAGAGGACTGTGTCACCCTACTTTCCTAGTTTAAATCCTTTCACACTTTAGTATTCTTAATAATTGTCCTTACATACCTATGTCACAAACTTTTTTAGTTATTTAACCCCTTGATGGTTCCTTATATTTCTTGACACCCCACAACAACCCTACAATACTATAAAATACAGTTTTTTTATTACCTCATACATAATTAGAACCTTCCTTGCACATGACTATATTCTCCATGCTAATCACCTCCTTTAAGCATATTCATGATCTTCTTGAGACTATGAAATTTCTCTACACCTAAGACAATCTTGATACAACATTCACACATAAGAATCAATCACAACATCTTACATTCAATGCAAAAATACTAAACAAACTCTTATACACATATTTCCTTCCAAGAATCTCTTCATTTGATTAAAAACATGGATCATACACAACTTCATGAGCCATAGGGATCTATTACATATTTTTCCACCTCTCAAATTGACCTTCCAACCTCTCCCTAATCTCTCTTATTTGAATACCTATGATGAGAATGTATATCAAGAAGGTGGTTAGGGTTCTCAACACTAACTTACACAAGTTAAAGCTAAACCATGTGAGGTTACACCCTAGTTGGGTCAAATAAGTAATGTTAGGTGGAGAACATGTATCAAGACCCCATTACTTCATTTATTGAACCTTCACTTAACACCTAAGCCTATAACATACCTAGATCTAGTTTAAATATTCAAATTATACATTTGGAGGGAAACTCCTTATTCTTTTGCCTATGGAGTCCAAATGGACTAGTAAAAGCTATGACCATCTCAAGTGGACCCAAGACACCCATAGTAACCTAAGAAATTTAAATTTTATTATTAAAAAGATGCTCCTACATCACCAGAGGAAGGATTCACAGTGAATAAGAATCCTTATTTTCAATTAAGGGATTAATTGTCATGCTTCAAAAGTTTTAAATTTTCATGTTAAGTTATTTTGACCATTCTAGAGCTAATAGTTAAACACCCTTTGAGAGAGTTTAGGAAATATATTAAGCATTCAGAGGTGATGTATGGGAATCTTGGAAGTGTTCATTATAATTTAATGGAAGATTTAGGAAAGGTTGTATCATTGAAGGACTATTTGCTCAACAACGAGTTTTCTAGGTTTAGGGAACAAGACACTTTAATGGTGAAACAAAACTTATCCGAAAGATTCCATGAGCTATATAAGGATATATGAGGGAAAAAAATAGGCATTGGAAAGATATTTGAATCCTCTATATGTTGAAGACATTAATTTTTCTCTAACTATCGAAGGTTTCATGAAAAATATCAAAACAAGTGTTTTGAGAGCTCAATAGAGCCTAAAACAAATTTTCATGCATTTCCTTTAGATGCATGACCTAAAAATTTCACATACCTTTGGAATGACCTCCTCCATGATTTCTAATTCTCATTCATGATTTCTTACTTCTGAAACTCACCATGCTACCTAGTTTTCCCATGCATTCTTACCTTGTCTTTATGTCTTTCTTCAAAGGACCTTGAACATGCACTATGCACTGAACCATGATCTTGTACACCTTTCACATATGATATTTAATGTCAAAATACTCCTCACATGATTACACTAACTTTCCTTGGCCTAATTTTCTTCATACCTCATGTCATGCTTGCACTAGGTCTAAGACTAGGCCTAGTTAGGCTTGCTTCAACCCATGCCATACTGAAACTGACCTTGATATCACCTTGTGGACACACATACACCTCTGACACATCTCTCTGAACATGTTAGACACCATAGAAACATTTGACCACCTATGGATCTCATACACAACACCTTTCTTTCTTGAACCATGCATCAAGAACATGCACTCACTCTAGACACCATGCCACTTCACCAATGCAACACTTCATGACACCAAAAAGGAACTACCAATCAACCTTCATAATTATTGATGATTGAAACCTCATGCTAAATCCTATGCCACATGGACATCCTTTTCCATCAATACAACTTGACATCAATGACAAACACCAATGACACTATGTCCAACACATGTTTTTGTTTAATTATGTATTATAAGGAATTTCATGAGTGTATGTATTTGATCATTGTTGTTTCCATTGAGAGTTTTTAGGTTTTAAAAATATTTTGACACATCTCACAATCCTACAAATTTTAGTAAACAACCCAAAATGCCCTAAAACCTAAACAATGACTATATTCTTTTCCAAAATAGACATCAATTATAGAATTTAAACGCTAAAATATTTAGGCTCAATGTTCTAATCCAAAAATTACATATGTACAGACAAATTAAATTATAAAAACTATCTCCTAAATCGTGACTCATGGAGTTGTGAGACTAGTTCCATAAGGTGCATAGTGACCGTAATTTCTTATACTTAAGATTTATACTTACACATTATATTTTTGTACATATAAACCACACACATGTAATACATATACTCTAAGGAACACATATGCCTATACTCTAAGGAATGCGTATGCATTATAACATGTACACATTCCCTTTATTATGCACATAAACCAAGATTTTATAGGATTTGAATTGCTTTAGTTTCCCAAACCTCGACTTGTACACTATAACAACACAACAACCTATGTGTTTTTGAAAAATATTTAAAAATCACATTTCACCATGATAAATCATACAAAAATGATTTATATCTTTCTTAAACATTTTCCTACAACTTCAAGAAAACTATCCTCTTTATAAATATATGTTTTTTTATGTTTTTTGACTATTTATGGTTTCCACTTATATTTATTTTAAACTATGTATTTTATCTGTTAGAAAAATAATACATTGTTCTAGACTACTTTTACTATTCTCATCTTTTTCCTCTGGATAAGACCTTCCCTAGTTCTTTCCTCTTCTAGGTTCTTCCTCTCTAGAGACTTCTCCTCCATGTATAAATAGACGTAGATGTAAGCATTCTCCACACCAAGAAATAAATCATTTTTTCTTGTGTCAAATAACTATTCCTTCATTTGGTATCAAAGCTTGGTTGGCGAGGAACAAATTTTGTTTCATGTGGCCTACTTGATTTAGTGGAGGTACTATTTATTTTCCCACATGCGTGGGCAATCAAAGTGAATCTTACTTTTTGGAAAGGCATGCCAACCACTTTGAGTATAATCCACCTGTTGGAATGTGCATTGTTTATTGTGCATTGAGTTGCATATAACCAGTTGTGAGGATAATGTTGAACTATCCATTGAATCCTCTAAATTGGCTGTAAAGATAATTGACTACATGGTGTTCGACCACCCACCAAGACCGCATCTCCATGTATGCCATGTCATGGTTTTCGTAACGTCCTAAAGCTTAAGATAAGGGCCAAGTTGCATAGTTTATACATAGAACTACCCATCATAGAGGAGAAATCTACTCAAAAGTCTCTATTTGCTATCATTCATGGATTGTGGAGTGTTTTTGAGGGTTGGAATATTGCATTCCAACATATGTGGATTGCCAAGTCTAAGTATAATGAGTTAGGTGGCTTAATCGGTGTGTAGATGGCCCTCACGATGAGAATTGTGGAAGAAACCTTACATCCATATTAGATTTTACAGAGGCTCTGGTTTAATCCTTATGAAGTGTGGTAAGGAGAACAATTGTGATCAATGGAACAATTTTACTATGGATTGGATCTCGTTGGGCCAAGCCATTGGTCGATAGTGATGCTTTGAGTCATACACATTTGGGTATAATGTTGGAATAGTTTTAGAGCTTTCCATCCATAACATGGCCTCCAAATATCCCATGAACATTGTTGATATATATATATATATATATATTACCAGTTGATTCCATAGGGACTCTGAACTGGCCTCCAGAAGAAATTATAACATTTGACTCCAATGGACTCGAGTTGATCCTTCTGATGTATAAGTAGTCTTCTCCACAAACAACTACCACTTTGTTACATGACCACGATGCCTCTATGCAGAGAAAAGATTCGAGATGAAAAATGTAGAAGAAAAATGCCTCGGATGATTGAAATGCTTCCAAACTAGAACATAAAGGTGATCATATATCACGATGATTCGATATAAATGTGAACTAGATAATAAAATGACCACATAACCAATTGATTCACAATGAATACACACACACACACACACACACATGTTATCCACTTGCGGAGATAATCTTAGCCAAGCCATATGTAAGGCATCCACTGTGTTCTTATCAAGCTATAGGAAATTTAGAGCACAAGGAGACTTTGAAGCATTAAAAATTATGGCATCTAATGTTGATTGGAGTGCAAAAGTCTACTATGAATTGTGAAGGGAAAAGCAACATATGTCATGTATTCTAGTTGCTAAGAGAAGTGCTACAAGAAATCCACAAAATAAATCACCAAGCCAAGAAGAAAGCACTGGAATTTACTTTTCCTTGTTAGACACTCATCATAACAACGACAATCTACAATTCGATGAGCTTGTGCATCAAGGACTACTGGAGTGGTTCTAGTTTGACGTATGGTGTCAAGCCAAGAAGGTACATGTGGAGCTCAAAAAGGATATGAATCAGATGATGAACGTGAGATAGAATGCCCACACAAGCATTCACGTCTCACTATGAGAGAGGATCGAACCCATATAAGATCTATTGTTCATTAGTAATAGATTGCTTCAAAAAAATTGACATCATGTCAGCTCCAAAGATATTGCTTTGGATGCCTAACTCTTAAAAGGGCCCACTTTTTTTGTATAGAAGACGAAGATGAAAAAAATCTTCTCTTAGAAGATCTTGGGATATTGTCACTGGTGAGCTCCTGTCCCACCGATGATGATGATCATATCGAGTACAACAAGGCTAATGCCAAATTACTAATGTTGATCACATTGAGCATATACGATGAGGTGCAATCACACATTTAGAATGCCATAATATCAAAAGAAGCATGGGATACTCTATCCACTATCTACGAAGCCAAGAACTTGACAAGGATTCTTCATCTCCAGTCAAAGTTGCATACCATGAGCATGTAGGAAGGAGATAAGGTGGAAGAGTTTTTACTTGAGTAGCAGAGTTACGAGAAGAGCTACTGCGCACCGGAGAAGAGGTCGAAGAAAAATTATTTTTCCCACTTACACCTGCGAGCTCTTCCATCCCAGTGCAGGATGTTCATCACCACTTTGACCATCACTAAAGAAGAGGTGATTTTTTCTGAGCTGGTGAATTTCTTGCTACGGGAATAATCCATTTAGTCGAAAAGAGGAGTTAGAGGACAAAGCATTGTTCTCAGGTAAAATATGACACATAGGCCTTATAAACATCCACAACATATGTATCCATAAAATCAACCATAGAATCAACAACAAAAGAAGAAGCCTTAAAAGGAGGATTGATGGTGTCACATTTGCTTCACAACTATGCACAAAACTTTCAAATATTGGTATAATAGCCACAAGAAACATAGTTTTAGAGAAGAGAGAACATCTGGATGAGGTGATTCAAAGAAATCCAAGTGGCATCCTCACAAAAAGAAACATAAAGGACATATCACAGCCAAACTAGATGATGAATCGGATGAAGATGCTCAAAATCAACAAATTGCAGCACACATAGAGATGATTTGGTGCTTGTATCCCAAACATCACAGCCATCGATAATATTTGGTGATTGATTCATGTGTCGAGTAAGCACATGACTTGATGATAGAAAGCTTTTGATTCACGACTAAATCAACCCACTTTGGTGATCGAATCATATTACATGGATAACAAGAAGTATATGGAAGAAGGAATCAAAAATGTGATCATCCCTCTCAGGATAAGAAAATGTACTCTCGCAAATGTATTCTATGTTTCTGACATAACTGTTGGTGCTCAAAATTTTCTCACCCCATTTTTTCCCTTGAAAATTTATTGATTTACAGCCTCTGTCATTTTATCCTTCCCCATGTTGTGCTTGGATGGTCTTTGTTTCCATTTTTAGTCTACCCTTGGGTTAAAGATCATGTACGGGTCCATATTTGTCTCTAGTTTATTTGTTAGTCTGGAAAGGTTTGTATTTTGAGTCCCCCATGCTATGTCCTTTCAAAAACTCATGTTTTCCCGTTCCCTCTATTGCCACAGTCAGAATTTGTGTTTCTTGTCGTTTCTGCCTTAAATACTTGAAGAAGAATGAGTTGATATGACCCTGAGGAATGTATTTGAGCCTTGTAAATTTCTAAACTCTATGTCATTGAAGGAAATTTCATTTCCAGGCTCAAATGGTTATTTTTCTATATTTTACGGTTTGACGGGAGTTTCTCCTAGTCAAATTTGCATCCTTGCATCTATAGGGGATGTGGCACCTTTTGGTTGGATGCGCTTGGCTAAACACTTCAAAAATTCTATAAAAAGCCTCAACTCAGAAATCTATCCACGTGGGTGAACGATGCTCGTTTGAAGATTTACTTTTTGGTTTGGCCTTGGAGTAGTGCTCGGGAGGACACGTGGAGGCTTCCGCTGCTTGGACCGAACTTGGAATTTTTTTATAGAGTTGTAGTAGTTTTGGTGGAGCGGGACACATGGTGAGCTCGCGCTCATTCAGGGTCTCCACTTTGGGCACCATCTTAAAGAAGCACCAGGATGACACATGGAGGCCTCCGCTTGCTTTACATTTTACTTAGAATTTTCAATGGCCAAAAGGAGGCGCCCGGAGTATGACACACTGGTGCCTTCCACCGGGCTTCAAACATTGGACAAATCTCATCAAATAGGACACGTGGCGAGCCCATGCTCGTTCAAGGTATCAAATTTTTGGGACCGCCTCAAGGTGTGCCATGGTGACATGTGGCAGTTTGAAAAGTCAAAGAGGCGGGAGGTGGACCATCGAGGAAACTTGGAAATTTTGCCTCTTGTATTCAAATGACTCAAAGTATCAAACTAACCCACGAGCCCAAGGGTAAAAAGTCAAAATTCATCTGAGAAGTCAATAGCGGAGGTGTGGGATGGCTGGTGGAGGAAATGTTAAAAATTTTCTTTTGTGAAATATGATTAAAATATGAAATGAGAGCACTGCCCCTCAACCAATCATATGAGGACACGTCTCTGTGGGAGGGCAGAGCCACGGAGGAAAAATGATTTTTTTCCTTTTTCTAGAAAGATGTAAAATGTGTAAAATTGAGCCGTGACTCATATCCAGTCATATTGCACCACGTGTCAAGCCCAAATCTCATCGGTGGAGTGGCGGAGGAAATCAAGAAATTGTGTAAATTTTCAAAAGTAGTAAAAAGGTAAAAAGACGTCCCGAGGCCCGTTTTTACCTAGATCTGCCACGTGGAGGGCTCAAATTTGAAGTTGAGGAACAAATCGATGGTAGCTATGCATTTCACCAATTTGGCCGCCATTTGAGCTCTAGGAAGTTTGGAGATGCATTTTTTGCATCAATCTTCATCGAATTTTTTGCCAATTCATGTCATTTTGGCCTATAGGGTCCGAATTAATCAATTTGGGGGTTCAATTTGTGAATCCAAGGCATTTTTTCAAATGAATTTTTACTCTAGTTCATGAAAAACATGAATCGCTAGATCTGGAAGTTACAAAGTAAAATTTCATAGGGAAAAAGGATGAAATGATTAAAGGGACTCTTGAGAATTTGTGGCATGGCATCCTAGTCAGTATTCGAGGACCCAAGAAATGTGATATATTCATAGTTGGTCCTCTGATGGATTTCGGATACGAATTTGTTAAATGTCTCTAACTGAAACAAATTGGTAACAAGAAAAGGTCCCTCGAATATTCTTCTCTTTTGAGGGAAAAGGTGTTGTAAGTGTCAAGGATAAATAATATGCCTCCATTTAGAACAATGATGCAAATATTTACAATGATTCACCTTTTTTGAAAACAACTGGAAACTTTTTTGTGAATCTATTGAATGTCACTTTCCACAAATCATGATCGATATGTGAAACAAAGGTGCTTGAATATTCTCCTTTTTTGGGGGAATTGGATGTAAAGGGTGTATTATAAATGCAATGAGATTACTCTTGCAAATGGTCATAGTTTGAATCCCTGAGAGAAAATTTGAGAAATTCATCTTCATTAGAGACCAATCCGAGATAACTTTGTTAATTTCTTCTATGTTAGATTTTCTATCATGTTAAGTTGGTTACAAGTGTACAGCCATTGACAAGCTCTAAGACTGTTTTGTGTAACTTTCCCTATTGATGAATCTAAGCAATTTTGTAATTAATTTGTGTCTAATCTCTAGTAATTTTGTGGCTTCTTTATTTTCGAATGTCTACAAATAGTTTCTTTCATTTCTATTGTAATCTTATATTGAAAATTTTTGAAATCACAAAGGATATCGTCCCTATGATAGTATAATGGTATTTGCAATTTCATTTCAAGAAGATCCTTCATATTTGATGACATAAACAAATTTAAAATCAATTTCTTGTCATTTTTTGATAAATATTGTGCGTAAGTCTTGAGGTGTACCTTAGGCATGATTGATCATAAACTTTAGTGTTTAATTGAGTCTTCCAATTTGATCCTTCATGTTGGAGTCTCAAAGATTATGTGAAAATGTGCTGATCTGGGCCTCCATTGAAGCACACCTTCTGGTTGAAGGAACGTCTTGACTATTTTGGAGCTTTTTGTTGTGAAGTTTTTCATTATTGTGAAGTCCCTCCAAAGATCCGGTATAATCAACTTTATCTTGCTTCATCTCCCACCAAAATCATTCAAAAACAATTAATCCTACCCTAAACTACCCATTTTCCTGTGTATCAACAAAGGAACAAAATCTACTTGCAAAAATATGCAGAACAATCAGGATCTCTTAATGTCTTTAGTAACCTTTGCCTTGTGTTGAAAATATCCCCATAATCTGGAAGTGACAACTCATGAGAGTCAAATTTGGTGTGTTGATCATATTTTCCCCAAGGTCTTCTCTATAAAATTTGTGCAAAAGAAAGGTATCTGCATCTCCTTCAATAATAGAGGTTACAAAATAGGTTCTCTTACCTTGGTTGAAAGGCACAACCTAAAATAGTTAGGATAAGATCACATCCTTTTAAGGTGCTATCCATCTCTCCACAAACTTGAGTAACAAAGGGTCAGTTAGATTTCATCCCCGACTACAAAATGATACACATTTATGATCTATCTGCCTCTAAGCTCCCTATTGAATCTGTGTTGCTGCTTGGCTTGAAAAGGAGAACGAATTTGGATACCAACAATAACCACAAATATCCTGTCTATCTCTCGGATGTTGAATCACAAGCTTAAGGTGTATTTTCTGGTTCAGAATGACATGAAGTCATGTTTGATATCTCAAAATGGTAAAATACTTGCTAGAGATTTTGGAAGGATCATTTATTTACACTAGATGTAGTTTCATCCTCTACTGATTTGCGTTATCTACCTCCATGGTAGAATCCACCGCACTGGAATTATCCTTTTAGACATCTTTCAGCTAACTCCCTCTATCGGCCTTAGTTCAAACTAGACACTACCATGAATTCCTTCTCTTTCTCAATCAATACCCCTTTTCTGGATGTCCGATGGGGAAACAACATCAATATCCATTTGAGACAAGCACATTCGATTCCAAGAACCATCTAACAGTCTTAAATATAGATCTATCAAGACCTTGCCTGCTCTATTTTAAGGGATTTCAATATTTCAAGTTATTCATTGATTATTATTCTCATAAGACTTGGGTGTTATTTATCTACGAAAGAAGAGCGAAGAATTTGAAAAATTCCAAATCTTCTATCAGAGTGTTGTTCAACAGACTGGGAAATTCCTTCAAGTCCTCCACTCATATCGAGGTGGAGAATTCGCATCAAATAAGTTCTTGGCATTCTTGAATGAGCACGACATCACACAACACTTGACTTCCCTATACTACACAATGAGAATGGAATTATAGAGTTTTGCAATAGGAATGTCATGGAAAGGGCTTGTTGCATGCTCTCCACTACAAATTTGGACAATGATTTTGGGCAAAAGTGGTCCGATAATGTATATATTCTAAAGTGAGCACCTACAAAGATCTTGAAGGAAAAGACACTAGAAAGGTTTGATCAAATGCAACCTTTGATTTCTCATTTGAGATTATTTTTTTGCACTACTTATATGCATGTTCCAGAAAAAAAAAAAAGAGAGGAAGAAACTTGATACAAAGACACACCAATGCATATTTCTGGGGTACAGTACCACCTCCAAAGCATATCGTCTCATGAATCCTAAGACAAAGAAGATATATGAGATAAGATATGTTGTTTATGATGAGTCATCATTTGACTTGTTTCCACAAAAGGAAGATTCAACACCGACCCCCTCTCATAAACTACTCACACATCTAGATGATGAGCATGAGGATCCTATAAAAAGAATGATGAGATGTAAGGAGAACTGTTTGTTGATCTTGGAAATTTGGAAAGTAGTTCTTCACATCAGCAGCAACGTCAACGTCCAAAATGGGTCCAAAGCACCATAAGAGATTCCCAACTAAACTCCCTTTAAGACGCTTGATCGGGAGTACATATGAGAAGCCAATTGAGAATTTAAGTAAATCTTGCACTCATGAGTTCAGTGGTTGATAATACCAAACTTGGTTCGGTTTGTGAGGCACTTAGATAATCATCTTTGGAAAAAGCTATGGATGCGAAAATATGACTCTTTGATGCAAAATCGAGACATAAAAACTTGTTGATCTACTTGTAGGTATGAATTCCATTAGTTGCAAGTGGATTTTCAAAACAAAATAGAGGGAATATGGATCTATCGAAAAACACAAAGCACCACTAGTTGCGAAAGGTTATGCTCGGCAAGAAGGAATTGAATATGATGAGACCTTTTCAACTACTGTGAAGATCAAAACCATCAGGGTTGTCTATGCACTGGAAACACAAAATGGATGGAGACTTCAGTAGATGGATGTTAAAATTTATTTCTTGAATGGTGATCTAAAAGAAGTATACATGACCCAGCCAAAAGGATTTTTGATGAACAACATCCTCATAAGGTATGTCATTTAATTAAGTCTCTTTATGGACTCAAACAGCACCTATGGCATGGTACATAAAAATAGATGATCACCTATTACAACATGGTTTCACTCGTAGCCCCTCTTATTCAAATTTATATATCAAAAAATAGATAGAGAGATTATCATCTTGGTTTTGTATATAGACGGTCTTTTGATTATAGGAAGTTTTGACAATCTCATTTAGATGTTGAGAATGATTTGAAGAAATACTTCGACATGAAATATTTGGGGCTACATCACTATTATATTGACTTAGAGATATGGCAAAAGAAATTTTTTTGTCTCCCATATGAAATACACCAAGACACTCCTGGAAAAGTATGACATGACTTATTGTAAACCCATATCCACTCTAATGGAAAAAGGTTTTCAAATTTTGAGATTCGAGGATTCACCTCAAGTAGATGGTACTCTCTACATACATCTTGTTGGGAGTCTCATTTACTTGACATATACAAGACCAGATATTTGCTTTACTATGAGATACCTTTCAAACTTCATGTAGGAGCCAAAGAAGTGTCATTTCATAGAGTGAAGCATGTGTTAAGATACGTCCTAAGTACATTCGACTATGGTCTATGGAGTATTATAAGAACTCCCATTTCTTCTTACAAGGATATACAGACTCAGACTATGTTGGATCTGTTGATGACAAGAAATCAACTTTAGGTTTTATTTTTCATCTTGGGTCTAGTAGTCTATGACATGGATTAGTTAGAATCAAATTGTTGTTACACTCTCATCCACCGAAGGCGAATATCACGCCACATGAGGATTTGTGTGTGAAGTGATTTGGTTACATCACATTTTAGTAGATATGGGCATTTCGAATAAATGCCTCCCATAATTCATTATGATAATCAAGGTCTATTAAAACTTGTGAAAATCTAGTTGGGAGTTTTCCATAAGAGAACCAAGCACATAGAGGTTGAATTTCACTACATTCGAGATCAATTTTTGAACCACCATATCCAACTCCAGTACTACCTGACAAATGCTCATATCGTAGATATTCTCACAAAGCCCCTTGACAAAGAGAAATATGAACTATTTCCGGGGTACATTTGTAAAAACAATGTATTAAGGGGAATGTTAGAAAAATAATACATTAAATTCTAGACTACTTTTACTATTCTCATCTTTGTCCTTTGGATAACACCTTCACTAGTTCTTTCCTCTTCTAGGTTCTTCCTCTCTAGAGACTTCTCCTCCATGTATAAATAGATGTAAATGTAAGCATTCTCAAAACCAAGAAATAAATCATTTCTTATTGTATCAAATAGCTCTTCCTTCAATACCTCTATTTTTAGTGATTGTAAATGCTTATCTTTTGTCATGTATTTTTTAATTTACTTCTCAGATTGAAAAAAATTTACATAATCACAAACTAGACTAATTCTATAAATATTAAAATATATATAATTTTTGATATTTTTAAGTAGTTAGAGGGGGATACGATCGGCTATTCGTTATTTTTTAATTTTCAAAATCTATGAGCTTGAAAATCATAATAAAATAAATACTTTCTAAAAAAATCTATCACAAATTAGATGCTCCTATCTATATTTCTACTAAAGGGTTTTTAAAAATACTAAATAGTGCTCAAAATGGGGCACAATTGATTTGTCTACTATGTTTTTTTACAAAAAGAGGAGTACCAATTTACATTTTAGATTTTAGCCCACTTACACTTAATCAATTTCACCAAAAAAATACTAATTTAGAAAATAGACTAGAAATGGTACAATTCATGTTCTTATAACTTCTTTAAAATTTGAGTGTAACTATCTCTAATAACTTGTACAAGTTGAAGTTTTTTTTCATAAAAAAGTGTCCACTTAAGACCCCATTTTGGCCCCCATTGCCATCCATTTACTCAATTGTTGGTTACTTAGGGTTTATATCTAGGTATTTTTTGTATTTTATATCACCCTAGGTACAAACCATGTTACTATGGATTAAAACCTCAAGAAATGTCATTATGGGAAAATTATTTGTTAATAACAAGAACACTAAAATCAAAAACATATAAATTATAAAGTACTTATTTATGTTTAGGAAGTATATATTTTTAATTACGAAAACATTTTTTTATAATTTTAGACTAGCAAGAAATAAAGAATGTAGATTTTGAAACATATGGTAGACTTGTAAAGTGTTTGTTGAAGATCCCTCATGGTTTTTCTCTATTTCTAGAACAATTGACTTCAACAAGACATGCCTTGGTAATATGATGGTATCACTAGTATTCTTTTCAAATTTCATATATTTTCAAGATCTTTGTAGTGGTGTATGTGGTTTTTGCATATTTAGGTGGTTGTTGAGTTATTTATAGTTTGTTTAGATTTGACCTAGATAATTCATGCTTAAACCTATGATAAATTTCACATATGAAATAATTTCTTCATGGATATTTTTAACTACATATTTTTCTAAGAGGAATTCATTGGCATAGTTGTAATTTTGATTTACAACATATACAATTTTTACTATTGCATATTTTTCTATACTTAGTAAGAAAATTCTAATCATTTTGTGATACCTATCCTATATACAGTACCCATTATGTAATTTTTAGGAACTTATATTGAGCCTAATGTGTTTTTGACTATGTTCAATAATAGTTATGTAATTATGTGATTCTTGAAACAACTTGGTGGGTACTTACGTGACACTAGATTTGTAGTGAATTCATTTCACTCGTGTCTTGATCAATGAGATATATTAGGTGTTATATTTATTTTTCATGTAGCTAATTATATGGGTAGATTGCTAACATACAGAAAGAAATTTCATGCTCAAATCCTATAGTCTTAGAGAGATCCTAATATTCAACACTATTTTCTACTTTTCTTAGAAATTATAGTGGATTAACATATGCATTATTATAGGAATCCATAAGGACCTGCATACTATTTTTTATTTTTTAACACATAATCAAATATACTTGATATATGACCCATCATGATACACTTAATCATCATAATAAATTTTTGTGAAGTAAATTCTCATTTTTGAGGAAACTTTAACATCATCTTGAACATACTAAATTTTCATCAAGATTTTTCTCACTATTGGAACTAATCACATGATCATCTTATTCGATGGAATTAACTATTTTATGTTATTATTTTGTGTTTAATTCTACTAGGAATCATTTTCTATGGGATTTTTCCTTTCATCGCCCTCTTAGTTGCAAATAGAAGCTTTTAGTACCTTTCAAATATCTAATATGGTTGGATCATTTAATTTTTATGCATGTGCCATCAACACGGTAGTGATAAGATTTATTATTCACTCTTATTTTATTTTGTATCTCTTACAATCTACATGGTCAACATATGATTTGGATTTGTTCTTTAAGTGAAACTCACATCCTATTATGTCTCACCCAATTCAACATTGTAGGGGATGTATATGGATATGTATGTGGTTATACTAGTTTTGAATTTGATACAATGATCATTTTCCATGCCTTTGTGCCTATTAGTCCTTATATAGTGATCTTTTATATGTAATGTTACCTCCAAGTTGTGATCCAATGGTCATTTCTATGCCTTTATGCCCTTGAGTTCTAACACAATGATTATCTTTATGCACTTATGTGATATTTGATACTATTGTGCATTTAAGCACTACTTTTAATCATCATTTCCATACACATTTATATTGGTTCTTGGTAGTGATGTTTTCATATAGTATTTCATTGTCTCTAGGTACTATTTTTATAATTGATGTACATGGGTACCTAACATGGATTAGTTGTAGTGACCCATATATGATTTTTTTATTATTGGAAAAGGTTTTTTGTGGGATCCTACCCATATTAAAAACCCTAATCCAAATTCAGCATTAAAAACCAAAAGAAGTAAAAACCACAACAAATGAGGATCAAAACAAAGAAAACATCCTTTTTGCAGGAAACCACACCCAACAACAACCAAACATCAACTAATTTTTTGTTTAGATTTCCTATGGAGGAATATATTCCCCTTTGTTTCCACAAATGGATCCTTAAGATGCTGCCCCAAGCCAATGGTAATCTTCTAAAAGTTTTTATAACAAGGGCCTCCCAAACATTAAGGATTTTAAGAGAGTTAGAGTAAAATGGGACGGGGCCAAATATTTAGTGACTTTAGAGGGTGGTATGGGAACATCACAAGAATTTAAATTCAAAACAACTTCTAATTTACCTTTTCATAATCTCTCTTCTTCCCATTTACATCTCAATTCTTCAAATTATTCAATGTTATATGTTTTCTGTTGATTCCAACATCACTACTAGAGGTACACAATCAATATCATTAGATTATTGATTTCACCAAAGGTGGGAGTTCCATCTTAAACCAAGGGCCATAAAAGGTGCAATCATAGTTTATTTGGGCCACCATAGGAAATACAAGAGTATAGACATAGATTTCCACCTCATCCACCCCTGGGGAACCATACTTCTCATATGTGATTTCATCCTCCACATCTTTCCCAAGGGATGAGCGTAGTTTTCCTCATCGTTATTCCCTTAATACTCTTTAGCATGAGACTTGTATTTTCTAGAAGCGGGGACACAAATTAATCCTCACATTTAGATGTTAATAAACCCTTAGTCTATAACCCAAAAGATAGGATGAAAAACTAATAACTTTCTCCATTATTTCGAATCCTTTAGACCAAACATCCTAACCTTTCCATCAAGATATCTTGTGGAGGGAAAAGAATAGTTAATCATTGCCTCAACACCAAACCCCATGCAGTCAAGTTCTCCTTGATTGTCACATACTTAGTTGTCTCTACCCAAAATGGAGAAATAAAAACAAAGTCACCCACTCCTTAATTCAAAGTTAAGACATGTGGAAAAAAGGTTCAAACCCCAGATCTATGATCCGCACAATAAGGAAACAATATTGGTATCATTTGTTGTTCCTTCTTCCTTTTTTTCAACGATTTTTAGCCTAGCAACACCCTATCCTATGTCTAGCGTGGGAGAAATTGGAACAAAGATATTGGAATCCTATAATATTTGTAGAACCAAAACTCCATATACAATATTTTACCTCACATACTTTTCTAGGTTTTTCTTAAGGGGGTGTTCATGCACATATCACCTTTCTTATTTTAAGATTACTTAGGCTAGAGTAGCTTACTTAATCCTATCCTTTATATGGTGCATCTTAAGGGGGTGCTACTGTATTTAATTTTCATACACTATGATATAATTTTAATAAGCACTTGTAATATTGTTTGTAATTTAATATGTGGAAAATTCACTTATTGGTGCACACTAATCCACATATATTAATCGAGAAGATTTTCAATCAAGGAATTGTCTTGATTAACTTATACTATTAATAGTATTTTCTAAGGCTTGAATTCCAAGAAACTACCCTAAACCTAACCATAGCCTCTTATATTTTCTTTATAAAATAATAGAGCTAGTGTGTGTGGTATTCATTATGGAAAATATTTTTCTTACTCTAGAAAATTAAAGCTAGAGATTCTTCGTAAATTTTTGTAGTCATGCTACCCTTGATAAATGGCTATTGTGTCTTTCTTTTAAGATTTCGGTGATTTATTATATATGCATGAATGTGGGCATTTATCTTATGGTTTTTAATAGTGATTCTAGATAATAAAATTAACTTGAACACTATGCTCCTTAATGATGCCAAAATGCTATCTTTTGAAGGTTTGGTCTTGTGTTTACCTTTCCCTAGTTTTATTTTATATTATTTTCTTCTCATTTTGTTCAACTATTCTTTTTTGGCCTTTGCCATATAGGTCAATTTTATTTATTTGTTAATGAATTTACCTTTATAAATTGTGTGTGTCTTTCCTTTTATTTTTATTGTACTCTAAGCTCTTATATTATATTATTTACACAAATATAAAATATTATTTCCATAAATATACAATTATATAATTTTATTAATCTTGTTAAATATTTTATTGAAATTTTATATCAAAATTAATTATACCATTATATTAATTTAATTTGTGTTATTTGATTTTTGGCCAATTTATATCTAAACTAGTTGATTTTATTCTTTTTGTTTTAATCTTTTTACCATTTGTTTAAACTCATATAAAAATAAACCGTAAAATAAAAACAACTATATCTCTAATATTTAAAATTATTTAAAATGAACCTTTAAAATTTTGTTTAAGTTTTTGTTTTATTTTAGTATTTTTATCGGAGTAAATAGATTGGTTTTGAAGGGGACCCAAAAACCCATAGTACAATGCCATACAAAAAGGAGCAAGGGAAACAAAACATCCCACAAAGGAACCAAGGCAATATGTGGCCTAAAAATCTTGGCCAAGATTTATCCCCAAAGAGAAATCATAAAACACCTTCACAACATTTTTAAGACAATATTGATAATATGAAAAAGATGAAAAGGGATAAAAACCAAAGTAAAGAAAAATCGAGGTTGAAGTCGGTGAAATTTCTCCTTCTTCCTACTTCTAGTTTTGGAGCTAAGACCCAGGTTCTGTAAATTCTTGATCTTTAGAATCCCTTGGTTTTCACCCTCCTTGGTAGCTTGTGACCTCTTCCTCCTTATTTGAGCTACTAAGGATCGAGACACATCCTTTTCAGGAGAGCGGCAATTCAGAAGTTTGGAGGCCTAGTCCTGGATGATGGATACCCTTGTTCCTACATAATGAGTTCTTTTTTGACGCCATCAATTATTTTATCATGTATGGCCTCTTTCCTTTGTGAGTCTTGCATTTATTGCACCAAATCTTTAGTGACTTTGAGCAAGGTGTCGATAGAGACTTCCACTCTAGTCGATCGAGCCTCCATGTTGATGTATATTTTAGTTTATTATATTTTCATATAAATAATGTATACTTTTAATAGATTATATTTATAATTATTAAAACAATGGTTTATATTATTTGATTTTCTTCCTATTCTATTTCCATGTTGCCAACTTCTCGACCCATTTTGGATTTATTTGTATCAATGTACTATTGAATAACGTAAGTATCTTTTACCCTTTCAACCATTGGATTCATTAGTCTTTCCCTTTAATATGGATCTAGTAGTGAGATCTAAAACATAAAAAAATGCTTTTAACCAGATAAATTCTTACTCATTATTTCATTGTAAAGAAACTAATCTCAACACCAAAACAACTAAATATTCCACATCTAACTCATGGATTGCAACATAATGAATCCTAACCAAATGTGAACAAATTAAAAAATCATGCCTTATGAAGGTAAGAGAGAATACATAATTTTTAGCATTACATAACACCCCTAAGAACTTTGTAATGCAAGGGTTTCAAACAAAAATTGTCTATTTCCTTCCTAATGGAAACAAAGTAGATAGAATTTATGAATAAGACTTTATAAATAAGATCAAATTTCCTTTCTATGTTTTAAAAAACAATATGGTAAACTAAATTGATATTTAATGTTTCTCATAACAAATTGCATTACATCTTAAAGGTATTAATTTATACATATTAACAAATTTGAATAGATGGAGAAATCATTAAAGTTACATCTACATTAGTATATCCTAGAATGTTCCATGTGCTTTTCCTAAACAGGAGGGAATAATGTCGATAGTACTACATTTATGAGTTATTTACCCATCCCATCCCATCTATTAGGTCTATGTACACAATAAAATTTCAAAATGATACCAAACAAAAGAAAATAGAAAATACAAATATTACTTCACTACACTAGATCTAGAACTAGATACAAATATAAATTCAAATACCACATGCCAAATCAATTTCACGGGTTACTAAAATAGAAATACACATATATTGCTCAATTTTATTGTAGGATGATAATCTCAAAATTCATCTAACTATTTTATATTTATTACACATAAAGTAATGAAATGTAAATAAAATAATGTGCTAATTTAGATTACGAGAGTAATGACATAAATAAAATAAATAAGAATTGTAAAGGGATAATTCATATTGTGATTAATAATTTTTAATTAGAAAACTATAGAATGATAAGATACTTAACTAATTATATGTGTTTGTTGATCTCATAGGGTTCTCCACAATCTATAATTGATTAGGTATGTTTTGTCAAATGCTATTTAGATGTAAGAGAAAGTCATAAAACCTAATTATACATTGTTGGTAGAGTTAGAAACTTGTGACAAACAACATTGTGTGAGAGGGATTCAAGAACTAAAAATTGTTGAGAACATTTAACTATGTTTTCAATTTAATTTATGATGTGTATAAGATATTTGATCCTATGTGATGATGCCTATCTAATTTATCCTTTCCAAAAACATAATTACACATGCTAAATTATTGAAAGAGGCATTAAAATGGGTTAGTGTTTTGGGTTGGAATGACCTTATAAAATTCTCTTGATGGTAGAGAACTTCTTTGTACTACTATTTAAAAATGACTAAAAATGCATGAATTTCTCCCATCTATGTGTATATGTGAATGTGAAAAATCATGTAAAATCTAGTAATGGTACTTCCCTAAAATTTGAAACTTGGCCTTGAAGGCAAAACTATTTTACACAAGAAGAAATGATTTATTTCTTGGTGAGGAGAATGCTTGCATTTATGTCTATTTATACATGGAGGAGAAGTCTCTAGAGAGGAAGAACCTAGAAGAGGAAAGAACTAGGGAAGGTCTTATCCAGAGGAAAAAGATGAGAATAGTAAAAGTAGTCTAGAACAATGTATTATTTTTATAATATTCCCCCCTTAATACATTGTTTTTACAAATATACCCCAAAATAGTTCAAATTTCTCTTTGCCAAGGGACTTGGTGAGAATATTTGTGATCTGAGCATTTGTTGGGTAGTACTGGAGTTGGATATGGTGGTTCAAAACTTGATCTTGAATGTAGTGACATTCAACCTCTATGTGCTTGGTTCTCTCATGGAAAATTGGATTTTTCACAATTTTTAACACACCCTGATTATCACAGTGAATGATGGGAGGATTTTCTTCAAGAATTCCCATATTTGCTAAAATTTGAAATAACCAAATTGCTTCACACATGGCTCCAGTGCGGTGTGATATTCGCCTCGAGTGGATGAGATTCCAACAACAATTTTCTTCTTACTAATTCATGAGATAGACTGGACTCCAAGATGAAAAATGTAACCTAAAGTTAATTCCTTTTCATCAGCAGATCAAAGATAGTCCGAGTCACAGTATATCCTTGTAAGAAGAACTTCCGGGATTTCTTCGATACCAGGACCATAGTCGAATGTACCTCAGACGTATATTAACACATGCTTCATTGTTATCCAGTGACAATTCGTATTCTCCTACATGAATCTCGAAAGGTATCTCACAGCAAAGTAAATATCTAGTCTAGTATATGTCAAGTAAATGAGACTCCCAAAAACTATTTGTAGAGAGTACCATCTACTTGAGGTGAATCCTAGAATCTCAAAATTTACAAGCCTTTTTCCATTGGAGTGGATATAGGTTTACAATAAGTCATGGCATACTTTTCCATGAGTGTATTAGCATATTTTATTAGTATGACATTGTAATTTCCATTTTTTAATTTTTTGACATCATGTCATCTCCAAAGATAGTGATTTAGTAACCCCATATCTTAAAAGGACCCAATTATGTTGCATGGAAGATGAAGATGAAAAAAATTTATCTCTTCAAATATCCGGGATATAGTGGCTAGAGATCTCCCTCATCCCACTAACGAAAATGATTGTATCAAGTACGTCAAGGTCGATGCCAAAGCGTTGATGTTGATCACATTGAGCATATCCGATGAGGTATAACCACACAATCGGAATGACACAACATCAAAAGAAGCATGGGATACTCTATCCACTATCTAAAAATCCAATAACTTGACGATGATTCTTCATCCGAAGTCAAAGTTGCATACCGTGAGCATGTAAAAAGGATAGAAAGTGGAAGAGTTTTTACGTCGAGTAGCATATTTACGAGCACAACAAGATGCACTAGAAGAAGAGGTCAAAGACAATTTTCTTATACCACTCACAGTGAGCTCTTGCATCCCATTTTAGGATGTTCATCACCATTTTAACCATCTCTAAAAAGGAGGTGATTTTTTCTAAGCTGGTGAATTTCATCTGTAATAGGAAGAAGCCATTCGGTCAAGATAATAGGAGTTCAAAGACAAAGCATTGATCTCCAGAAAATAGGACACACATGCCTTGTAAATATCCACAAGAGAAGCAACCACAAAATCAACCCGCGAAAGCAACAAAGAAGTAGAAGTCTCAAAAGGAGGATCGATGGTGTCACATCTCGCTCCACGAATATGCACGCACTTTCAACTATTAGTATAATGACCAGATGAAATGTCCTTCCAAAGAAGAAAACACATCCGGTTGAGGTGATTCAAAGAAATCCAAGTGGCGTCCTCGTAGAAGAAGCGATAAAGGACATATCGAACCCAAATGATGAATTGATGATGATGCTCCAAAATCAAAAAATCGTGGAGTACACAAAAATATGATTTGGTGCTTGAATCCCAAACATCACAGCCATCGATAATATTTTGCTGATTGATTTAGGTGTCATAAAGCACATGAATGGTGATAAAAAGATTTTTATTCCTTGACTAACCGACCCACTTGTGATTGGATTCGTATTGCTAACAACAAGGAGTATATAGTAGAAGTAATTGACAATGTGACCATTCCTATTAGGATAAGAAAATATACTCTCGCAAAGGTAATCTATGTTCCGACCTAACCATAAATCTCCTGGTTGTCTCTCGGTTGTTGAATCACAAGCTTAAGGTATAGTTTTTAGTTTGAGAATGGCATCAAGTCCTATTTGATATCTCAAAATTGTAAGATACTTGCTAGAGTTTTTGAAGGATCATTTATTTATGCTAGATGGAGTTTCATCCTTTGTAGTTGTAGGAGAGCTCTACTTCACGGTGGAATCCACTGCACTCTAACATTATCGGTTGGGACATATTTTGGCCATCTCCCTTTATCGGCCTTTCACTCAAAGAAGATGGTATGAGGACTTCCTTCTATCTCTCTCGGTCATCACATCTTTGTCCTTGATGTCCGGTGGGATTCGCCAAAACATCGGGATCCATTTGAGACAAGAACATTCCATGCCAAGAACTATCTAGTGGTCATACATACCAATTTGTGTGGACCCTTTCCTGCCTCTTTTAAGGTATTTCAAGTATTTGAGTCATTCATTCATGATGATTATTCCCACAAGACTTGGGTGTTATTTCTCCAAAAGAAGAGCGAAGCATTTGAAAAATTCCAAATCTTCTATCGGAGTGTTGTTCAGCAGACCAAGAATCCCCTTCAAGTCCTCCACTCAAATCAAGGGGGAATTCACATCAAATAAATTATTGGAATTCTTGAAGGAGCACAACATCACACAACACCTAAATGCCCCTTATACTCTAAAGAATAATGGAATTACTGAGAGCGTCACGATAGGAATATCATGGAAATGGCTCATTATACTCGAGACTTGGTAATCCCCATCTATTGGAATGTAATAGGAAAACCCTCATCGAATGCTTCATAGTCTAAGAATGAGATCGAACAAAGCCATTCCAGGAGATTTCTCCTCTACGATGGGTAGTTCTACGTACAAACTGTGCAACTCGACCCTTATCTAAGGATTTACAACATTGCAAAAACCACAACATAGCATACAAGGAGACACGACCTTGGTGGGTGGCTTGAACACCACGTAGCTAGTTATTTTTTCAGCTATCTCGGAGGGTTTAATGGATAGCTCAGCCTTATCCTCACACTTGGCGTATGTAACTCAACGTATAACAAACAATGCATAGTCCAATAGGAGGATTCTAATCATAGTGGTTGGCATGCCTTTTAAAAAAAAAAATCACTTTGATTGCCCACGCATGTGGAAAAATCAATGGTATCTCCACTTAATCAGGTAGGCGCGAGAAACAAAGTTTTTCCGCTTGACCAAGCTGATACCAAATGAAGGTAGAGTTATTTGACACAAGAAGAAATGATTTATTTCTTGGTGTTGACAATGCTTACATTTACGTCTATTTATACATGGATGAGAAGTCTCTAGAGTGGAAGAACCTAAAAGAGGAAAGAACTACGAAAGGTATTAACTAGAGGAAAAAAATGAGAATAGTAAAATTAGTCTAGAACAATGTATTATTTTTCTAACAGACCATGCAAACTTGACCTCCTTTTATTAAATTTTGGCTTAGTGGACTTCTTTAGTGATGTTCCTTGAAGATTTCATAATTGTTTATGCTTCTATATAATAGTGCCTAATGTATATGGGTGTTACAATAGAGTGAGAGGTGAGGAATGACTTGTAGGGGTCATTTGTAAATAAGTATGACACTTTGTTAATTTTTGCAATAGCTAACCCATGAAACACATATATGTTGACCTAATGGAGATGCCTAAATTTGAAAAAATAGATGATTGTATTAGATAGGAACAAATCCATTAGATATAAATGTCCACATTTTCCCATACTATACGTGAGATATAAATATGGATCTAATGATTGGAAAATGTCTATTTATAGTTCTATCTTTTTTTACGAATAAGTGATCATGAAAAATATGACTAATAGATGAAGTTGGATAAAATAATGGATGGGTAAATTAATAAAAGGAAAGTGTTTTCAAAATTCAAATATATGTCGATTTTTTAAGCACGTTAAAGTTTTCTAAAAATGATTTTTTCAGTTTCAAACATAAAACTTTTTAATCTAGTATTTTAAAAATGATATATTAAACAAATAAAAGAAATTTGATACCCATGATAGCCACCATGGGTGCTAACAAGAAAAAAATTAGAATATGTCATTTCTTCTATTAAAATATACAAGGAAAACATGTAGATTAATGTCTCAAAATGATAATTAAACTCACATAATTGCACCATCAAAAGATATTAAAATTAAAAAGATAAGAATTGAGTACACATGATGTCATGAAAACAAAAATTTGAATTTTTGAACTTGATTAAAGACTATCATGGGGTGAACATGCCCCTTTAATATGTAATTAATGGAATGGTGAGTTGAGGACTATAAATTCCTCATATACAATTGAAAAAGGTAGTGTTAGAAGTCAAACATCCTAGTAATCTCAAGAAAAATTCCTTGGGCATCTAAAATTCTAATTTGAAATGGATAAATATTTATCCATCCTTATTCTCTTCTTGGAAAATAAATTGTAGAAAGGTGTAATGATAATGAACTCTACTTTTGGCACCCAAAAATCAAATCCTATGTAAAAATGGATCACCTTGTATATTCAAGTATATACCAAAAATAGTGTTTATGTAGTAGCATCTTTCCCTATTGACCTATAATTAGAACATAGAATTTTCTACATGGATAAAATCCATGCCTCACGTGATCATTTTATGCGTAGATAAAATATAGAAGCACAAATGTGAATATTTAATATACAAATTTGAATATAAATGTCCAAATACAAATTACCCCCAAGATAGATAAAATACATGCCTCACATGATTATTTATGCCTCAAAATGATACATATTATTCAAATTTGTGATAAAATATAATTAAATATTACGTAAAATGTCTTAATCTGATCCATATGACCCTTAAAAAGTTTTTGAATTATTATAGTAGTGAATTTATTTTTTTACACGACTTCAATCTCTAAAAAATCCCATTGTATGCCCCCAATTTGAAATGGGGATAAATCTTCGAATCACTCATCTCAAAAGAAAGAGCTATGTGCATTCTATATTATATATAAAAATCATAATCATGGAATGTAAATAAATAGACATGATAAGATATGCCATGGTATAAAGATTTGATTAGTATAACCATCCATTTACTTTGAGGCATGAGAATTGGTTTGTTAACAATATATAATATATAATCATAAAAATAAGCTAGAGATAAATGTCAGTATCAAAAATATATATAAATTAAGTAGAAAATAATAGGTATCATAGTAGATGCATGATATAAATAATAGAAATTACAATATATATAAATATGTATCAAAATTACTTTCCACTAAAGATAGGGTGGAGACTGGAAGCTTTCCGATACTAATGGGAAATGGTCCCTTCATTTTGTGAGTTCCAACATTAAGCCATAATTAATTGGTTAGATTGGAAGTAGTTTCCAAAGTTACAAGGTTTTTTTATATAAATTTTTTTACGGAAAGGGTTATATCATATATAGAAAAGAGGGAGTGTTAGTTATTTTAATTCTATCATATTAATTGGAAAATTCATATGATATTGATAATCTTAGCCAAAATTGACATCTATGACCGAAAATATTTACCCTATATGAATGTTTATTATCTTTGAAGGGGCCTTAAAATTGGGGACATCAACTTAAAAATTAGGGATAATGCAAAGTAGAGATGTTAGCTTAATATGACCTAGAATAGCAATCACATATGAGCAAAGGCAATGGAGACACGAAGAGAATCCATCAAAGAAGTTAAAATTGAGGGAGTGAAACATTGGATGAGGAAGATGGTTGATGAAGGTGTTTCAAGTAGAAGAAGTGTAGGGCTAGTGCAAATTATGGATGGAAAATATGTGAAAATCTTCTTTATTACAACTAGAAATTTACAAAACACATGCTATTTTTTCAATTGTTTGAAGGAGAAAGGGGGTGCGGTGCAAGTTAGTATTATAAATTACAATGCTTTTGATTTTTGGGTGGTTAGAAAACACTTCAATTTAAGCAGGATTTGTTTGTGCTTATGGGACACTTTATAGATACAAATAAGTGGAGCAGACTTGGTATCTAAAGTTTAGTCGATATAGTAGTAGAATTTGATAACCACCAAACATGGTTGGTCAAGATTTTTGCACCATCTTTATAGACCATTTCTTAAGCCATTCTCCATGTTTTGAAAAAATAATAACATCCATAAGATTTTTCCTTGTGAATTTCTAGTTGACACTAGTGCTCCTCAACATTCTAAATTGTTAAAACTCATTAAATTTGAAGCATTTTATGTGTATATTATTAGGAAAGGTTTTCATGAACACCACTATTTTCTTAAATTATCCACTGCTAGAAGTGATATCACCATGGTTTGAACACTAATCACTCTTTAGTTGGCACCAATTAGTGTATTAATACATGAAAAGGAAGGTCGATGGTTTTATTGCAAAGTCCCTTCACCACCTTCTATTGATAGGGAAAATTACATATGTTAAAATTCCAAAAATTGCATATGATAGATATGGAAACTCTATGGTTAGGGTTCATTCTATCGTTGATCTCATGAACATTCAGTATTAGGGTTTTTCTTTAACTATTAAGGTAGCTATTAGGATTTTTCTCATCAATGGTCCTAATGACATTATTCATTAATGACCATTTGTAAAAACCTTGTCAGTCCATTTCCTTGAGTCGACATTCAATTTCCCCTTCGTACTTTAGATATAACCACTAAGAATCCTATTCGGAAATTCTTATCAGTGTAATTAATGTTTGAGGCATTGGAATAAGAGGGGAAAATTTGTGTGCTTTTAGACATCTTGTAACACCGTAGATCATCCAAGGTTATAAATAGGTAATTCTTCATTTTAAAGAGTATAATTTTTTTAGCGTTTTTAATATTTACTTGAGTGATTTGAATATTATGATTCATTGATTTGTTTTAAAACTATAATTTGGTTTATTTATCTTGGTGCTTTGTATAATTAATGACATGAGCCTTCATATATTATTTCCTACTTTCCCATTACAGAGGCATGAAAAAAATGTCTCTAAAATTGCTTATTAAATAATAACATGTAATAATAAAAATCACAACACACATGATGGATTATATTTTTGATGAAAGATGAAATATTTCAAATTTTTACAAAATAAGTTCATTTTTGCATCCCCATATTCACAGCCACATTATGCATAATTATAAAAAATTGGGTCATCATTAGTGAAGGTGATTATAAGATTAACAAAGCTATATGTGCATATTATACCATAAACGATAGAAAAGAGAGGCCTTTGAGGTGGAGATAAATAAAATGAGAAATAATCCCAATGGTGAATGAGATATTTGTGAAGGAATTTTAAAAGATGAAACATATGAATCATGAACAAAGAGGATAAATATAGATCGGTTGAAATCAAACCAAGGAAGACGCAAACAAACCCTAAAATAGGAGAGTTCACAATGGGAATAATTGAAATGAATAAAGATTGGTATTCAAGGAATAAAAGGTATCAAATCAAGGGTAAAGAAGATAAATAGTTTTTAACCGAGAAATTGTGGAAACCTAAAATGATACCTCAAGGTGGTATTAGACATGATTAAAATGAAATACATCCACCCATGTAACCTCTATAGAAAACCCACATCCGTTGAATAAGGGTACTTTTCATTTGATCTTAACTAATATGGTGGGTCCTATGGTCTAGTGATGAATCTCTCTATGGGAAAATCCTCTCTTGTAGTCACCACCGGTGACTCTACAATTTGGGAGGTACTAGTACACAAGGCTTCTAATTTTATTGATTGCCAATAAATTCCTAAACAATTATTTTTCTTTATTTCTCATAAACCACCATGATCTATGAATTCAATGAGTATTTGACTAATCTCAAAAAAATTCACAAAAATTTCACAACCCCTTCCACATTGCAATCCATGTCACTTGTAACCTAAAATGTATGGCACATGCTTTGAGTTGTGATGCAATCATGCCTCTTAATTTCAAATGTATTTTGATGTATAAACTATTCACCAAGACATGTGTATGGTTGTGCCAATGCTATACATCAATGACCAAATGAATCAATGTCATTGAGGTATCTGTCAACCATTAGATTTAACCACCTTCACTCTAATTTAGAATTTTTGTCAAATTTAATATTAAGAGTATGATCTCTCCTTGTTGGCATCGATGATGTCTTTGGAAAATTTTAAGTGGACAACCTCATGAAGATGGATTGGGCCTAAAATGAAAGAAAATAATTTAATAAATTTTCAAAGCACAATTGACAAGTAGGAGGAGTGGATTAGTCAATAGCGAATGCTTTGTAGAAGAAATATTTGAAATAGAAACACCACATCCTATCACAAGATCTCTTCTAGATATAAAATAACTTGTTTTTTTGGAAAGGATTTAGGGGTCACTTATACGAAGACATCAAGAGTGGTTCCATTGATATCTAAGCATTCAGTAACATGTATTTTTAGAATTTAGTTTTATAGTCTTTTGTTGGTTCTACAAAACCTTCTAATTAACTTCATAGTTACTAGAATCTAGGATTGGGACATGTAGAACAATGCGAGAGACATCTCTCACAAATATTATATTTCCTTCATAGAGACTTCATATTTATTTTACTAGCAGCAAGCATAAGTTCAAATTTTAACTCTTTATGATTTTAATTGATTTATCATGCTTTATATTTATGGAAACTTCAAACTTTCTCTTATTCATATAAGGGGATTTGTGAATTTATTCATTCTTCACTATAATCTCATGGCATCCAAAAATGAAACCTTGTTTACATCCTTTTATGAATTTCATGTCACTTATATTGTCATCATCACACGGATCTCATGTCTCCTTTAAAAATACCTTAAATCTGGCCTCACTCTCTATATTGGACTTAAAGACCAAGTACACAATATACAAAGCATGGGAAAGATAGTCTATGAGAAAAGGATATCAATGTAAAATCATATCCATAATAGAAAAATTAAACTATGAAGTAGAAAAATTGGAAGCATTTTTGTGATAATTTTTTTATATTATCCAAAATATTTAAGGAATAAATTCTCCTTGATGGAATACAACACCTCTTTACATCTCTTTAAAATCGAACCTTTTACAAAAATGACATCAATCCTTTTACAAAATAATTTATGTAAGTGAAGAAATGGGTTATTCTTAGTTCAAGTTCAACGTACTCAAAATAATAAAAATTCATTGCTGCAAATTCTATTAAAAAATATAGTCTTGAGAGGAAATACTACATGTTTCAGTTTTCACATAATTTAATGGCATGCGTCATTTTGCAATTATTCTTTGTAATGATGTGGAAAATTTTGCATCCACGTACAAGACTTATTGGCTTGATGTCAAGACCATCTATCTCCCTTCAATTATGAACAAATATTTTATTGCATAGTGTTTTCAACGAGTCGGACCAAGTTGTCGAAAGCATGTATGCTTATTGTCGAAGGAACAAAACTCCCTGTAGGAATTGTAATGGTTTCATCACTATCCCATTTATTCATTACAATCCTCCTTGTTCACCTAGCAAAGTATCAAGGTTTTCCATATTTCCATTATCATCGAATCAATGGACATAATGACCACAATTTTTATGCTTTACAATATAGATTCAAACATCTCGAGCGCGAGAGATTTATTTCATTCACTGGAAAACATTCTATTGCACGCTCACCTACAAGTACTACACCTAAATGGGCTCCTAAGTATATTCCACTATCGCTTAGTCTTGGTCAATCTAAGAAAGCTCCTACGGCTACTATTGAGCCTCCCTCTAATATTTCTAAGGAATTTCTTAACAATTCTCTTATGCATTTCATGTGTGATATTGATAGTCCCTCACATGTGCATACTAATACTTCTCCTATTCGAAAAACATTTCTCCTATTTCGTGGTTGCTTCTTCTTCATCTAATGAGCATCAAGCTAGTGTTACTAAAGCAAATCCTAAGCAACCATCTTTCCAATTCATTTCACCACCTCCTCCTACTAAGTCATCTATAGAATTACAAATTCAACCTAAACAACCTCCTTTAAAACTCAGTGCAACATGGCCTCCTCTCAAATATAAACTCCAACCAATTAAGTTCACAAAGCAACTAATCCTCCTACTAGTGGTCATGATATATTTTTTCCCGCATCACCATTTCCTAGTTCTCCCATTAAATTTATCCAACAAGGTCCCATTGCACATAAACTTAGTCCATGGTAGGTGAATCTTTTCACTCTACCCTCTTGATGACACACTCATATTATTATGGTTCTTATATGACTGTTGAGGGTCTTTTCCCATATAAGAACCTCATTTCACCCTACATTACCATATGTCTCATTTACATTACTACCTATACATAAACACATCTATAACACTTTCACACTTCTTACACATCGTCAATTACACAAAACATATAATGCTTTATCACCATCCTACATTAGTTCTTACATATTAAACATTTTATCATATGCTTAGGGGGCATAACACTCACACAATCCCCCCTTATCATATTAGCATAGGCACATCTTTCATCTTTACATTTTCATATAGAAATTGTCATTACATGTCCTAGCATCTCCATTACCCGATGACACACTCTTGTGCTTCGGTTCACACTTTGACTGTTGAGGGATTACTAGTACACTGAACGCCATAAACCACACTTTAGTCATTATACATTACATCTCATCATACATTGTGTGTCATACACCATTCATTTTACACTTATTCTACATTATAGTAGTCCTTATCCTACACACTACATACATTATTAGGCTATCCATGCATAACCTATACATAGTCACATCATCCACTACGCATTCCTACATGAATTCTACATACTACACTAGGTTACATCACATATGAGTCTACCTTTACATTTTACCATTACATATTCCATTTATATGTAAACTTATTATTGCATCTTACACATTACATACTCTACATCGTACATACCCTACACATCCTACATTGCATTTCCCACACCCCGTATTTACAAATCCTACTCATCACATGATCATTTACTTTCATCATACATGTTATATTGTCTTCTACACACCGCACCCACAACCCTATGATGTAATTTAGTTCCTGGTCCATACTCGACTTTCAAGGATTTATAAATCAAATGGAACTTACACCCACCATGCAACATTTCATCATACGACATTCCTAGGATAGTGACACACGCTTTAGGCTAAATCGTCACCTATTTCTTTCATCTCATAGTGATATACACTTAATGCTAAATCATCACTCATCCTTTCCTCTCATAGTAATATACCCTTAGTGCTAAATTGATGTAGGATCATCTTCATAAATCTTGTTGGATAGAAACAAATGGGAAACAACCTTCTTCATTCATGCAAATTCATACTACTTGTTAAGTCTAATTTCCCTCCTAAAGTCAAAATTTGAATATTTGTGTTGTAAATGGTTTTTTTCCATGGTGTAAGAGTGAAAAGTGAATATATGGGTGAGTTTGTTGGTCTTAGGTGGACATGAGTTGTCCTAGCTATGTTTGAGAAAGTTGAAACCTTCTTAGTCAGTTTGTAATAAGTTGTCAAGAGGTCAAATAGGGAAGTAGTTCCTATTCCTAAGCTATTATGAAGGGATATCACTAAAATAAGGGAAGTTGGATCAAAATAAGGAAAAAGAGATAACAAATATGATGATAATAAAATGGATCTAAGAGTGGGAGGTTGGATACAGGCAGAGAGAGGATATTATAAGGAAAAAGAGATGGAGTTCTAGCATGGAGAGGCAGGATGGAGCAAAATATGAAGAGTGATATGGTGTTGGTGTAATGTAAACTTGTATTTCAGTCATGAATAAAGATGTAATTGTGTTTCATGAATGTAAAAATGATGTCTAAGCTCTCCCATGCAAGTATGTAATATTTCCATTAAATGAATGTTGAATCTATGCATTTGAATGGTCTATTTGATTGTTTTGTATGGGTTGTTCTTAAGGATTTGACAAGGGCAACAAGGTAGAAATTATCAGTCCACCAAAATAAGCTCAAATCATCTGACTGGTAAATGAGGAAGGTTCCCCAGGTGATGTGAAGTATGAGAATATTTTTTATAACTCTTGAGGATGCATGTTAAGATTTTTATAGCTAAATGTATACTCACTACTCTACACTAGGGAAATCGATAACTTCATTTTTACCAGGTGGAATGAGCCCAATTTTTGGAATAATATATATCCTATCATATAGAAGGAATCCCAAAAATATTATAATGAATGGGAAAGTGTACGATGAGCAGCAAATGACAAAAATTTCTAATACGTGGGAGCAAAACAATCAGCAAGTAAGTGAAATTTAACGCAAATTTTGGTAAGTCATTATACCCCAAGGCTTAAGCATGATAATGAGGATGTGTTAGAGTTATTTCAATGTCTTCATGATGTTTATGGTGGTGTAAGAAGTCCCTTTGAATCATTTATTATAATACAATCCCAACTCGTGCATGTATTGCATAATCGAAATTTCTTCAAATTATGACTAATTTGATCTCCATTTGATGTTCCAAAGTTTAAGAAGGAAGTGAAGGTAATATAGGAGTGTTCTTGAGGTATTCATAATATTCTTCAGGTATGAATTTTTTTATTCGAACCATAGTCTTGAGAAACAATCTTGATTTAGATGTATGATACTATTCAATTTGGGTTTAACCATGTTTTGGTGAAAGGGCTATAAGGAGCCTTGGGTAGAGTATGAATAAACACGATGAAACCTAATGCATGATCAACCATTAGTGAATAAATATTTTTACCACTGAATCACAACACCCTCCTATTTTCACAAGTGTGTGTGCTCGAGCTCACGGTGTGACTTGATAACATGGGTATTATCTCTAAGTGTGGGAGTTACTACTTGAGATAGACCTGAGAAAGTTGGTTCATGATTCTAAAGTACCTACCACAATCTACTCCTAATGCAGGAAAAACTATCTAATCCTAATCTAAATTTCCAAGGGACCAGGAGAGAGAGTGCATGAAAGTAAATCCTACACTAACAATGGTGATACACTAGAAAAGGAGGGAATGAGAATAGCTTTCCAATGTGTGAAAAATGGAAGCAAAGTACATACTAGAGAGGGTGATAATAGTTCTCCATAGTCTAACAAATACATTCACAACAATATTTCATACACACACAATAATAATGAATCCCTATAAGAGCATAAAATAGACACAATATATTTGCAATAAGATTGAAAAGGCAAGAAGAATGCAAACAAACACAAAGCAAGGAAGATACATCCACAAAATTGCATCTATTGCTTCATTGATATGCACAGTTCAATCTATTACAAATTAAATTCATGGATCAACATGCAAGGATTCCACTACAAGGACACAACACATTGGCTTCACAAAACCAAAATGAGATAGTTTGGCTACTCAAACTATCCCCCTCACAATGAGCCTAGTATTCCAATGTATAGAGTTTTCAAAGAGAGAGAGAGCGGGGGATGTAAATCCGAAATCCATTTTTAAATCAATTGAAAGTTTTAAGCTCGAGGACTTTGTATCTTTCTGTTTCTTCCTCTTCTTGCTCCTGGATTCTCAATGATGCTTCGCTCTATTTCCGAGCCTAGATGTAACCTAAAGAATGGATTTGAGGCCTCAGCTCGCTCGATGCAGCTGTTTTCTAAATTTCTCCGTATGTTATTGTTTGATCTTTGCAAGCCCCACCACTTCCATTGTAGAGTCTCTCTATAATATGTTTGTGGGATCTGAACGTGATTTCTCAGGTTCTTTCAGTGTGGGGTTGCTCTAATCCAATATTTTGCACGAGGGAAAAATATGGACAACAGTTCTTTTATCTAATCTATATGGTTCACTAAATGATGTTAATGCAAGTATAACTTAACTATCATGAAGTGTGAAATGAAAAAGGGTATAATAAACCCCAACACTTAAACAAGAAAGAGGAAGGTTCATCACCTCTTGAGAAATACCTCCATAGGTTTTAAACAAATGTATGGTACATAAGATCATTAATAAATCTAACTTCATCTCTATGAAGTCTACTATAATGGAACTTGTTTTGGATCTTAAACACACTATGAATGGTTGAGTTGTACTAAGTAAATCATATGATGGATGTTGTTTCTATTTTCGATTAACTAAACGTTAAGAAAAAAGTTAATGAACATAAAAGTAATCATAAGTTTATGAGTTTCGTATTACATTAACAACTCAATTAGGGATGAAAAACTTAAGGGTTGTTGGAATTAGGGTTGCATTGTCCTATGTCACCTAGTTTAAGAAATGAGATTTTAGATGAATATTGGTAACAAACATTCAGATAGGTTTCTTAAATAGAACACTCAATACCCAGAATCAGGTAAGAGAACAGGTATACTTAGTATACATGTAGTATTCAATACTTTAAGTTAACATGAGAGATCGGTTGGAAAACTGAGTCATGAAATGAGAGATCGGTAGTTCACCGAGTCATTTACAGCTACATATGGTTATCTGTTATGAGATTGATTGGCATGGAATGTGTGTTCTAAATTATGATTATTTAGAACAGAGAACATTATGTATAAAAATAAAAATTTCCTTGTTTCTAAAGTCTTAAAATGGGAATGTTACATTAAATGTAATTGAGTTTGACATCTTATCATGCCTTTTCAAAGTGTGAAATTGATGACTAAATCTCTGATGTGTTGTGTTATTTTCCTTGATAATGTAGAAAGAAAATATAAATAAAATAGTCAACCCTAGTATAAAACTCTTGAATAACTACCTTCTCATGTGATCCTTTTTAATGTGGAAAAACTAAAACCATAGGGTGAACCTAAATCATTAAACTTGATGGAAAATTATAGCTTAAGGAAATAAAATCCCAAGTTTGAGATTATCATTTTAGCCTATATGTTTAGCAACATTGTGGTGAACCCGACAATTAGGAACGACATGATTAAACTTTGTCTTGAGTATGGGGTTCCCTCATAGGATTGGTAGTCATGTGTGTAATAAGAAGAAAGTGTTCTCTTATGGTAGTACTCCTTAGCGACGACACACATGTAGAGTGAAGGGTTTTAGGTGGAAAATATTTCCAACTACTCTTGAAAGTCACCTTTAGCAGCTGGGATTATAAATTAACTCAATACCCAAATTACATTACCGTTTTGGATTCTATGGGACAATGTTAAGAGTTAATTGTGGAACTTAACAAAATTTTAATTTATAACTAGTTTTTGAAAGGGTAACCATGAGATGGTATGATAGGTGAAAAAATGAAATTTAGATCTTTCTTGTAACGTGTTTAAATCATCATGTTGAGAGAAACTGATTCCATGACATGTAAACTTTAATGTGAACCTTAACCCTTAAAAATAGTTACCCTCTCTTGTTCTCCCACTTTTCCTATTGTGAAATGAATGTATGATGTGAAACGAGGTAATCATATTCTTGAGGCAATTCCCTAGGACGAGCCTAATGGTGTCATGAACATGCAAATGTTCCTTATTAATAAATGGGTTACATAACTAATTTCATAATACTATTTAAATCAAGTTAAGTGAAATTATTTTAAGATGATCTGTAAATGATTCAAGGGGATCCTATGTTTTAGTTACCTATACATGAGAATATTGAGTGTGAATCCCCTTTAACCCTCTCAAACAAGAGTGTCAGCTTGACAAGAAGTATCAAATTTACCTAGAGTTACATGATGATTGTTGGAGATAAGGGTGTTCAATCACTCTAGTTGTGACCTTAGTAAGGTGTGTAAAATTTATAATTGAATGCCTCCTTGTAACATGCATCTAATACTTAATTTCCTAGGAATCCAAACTTGGTTGAGTGTGAAATCATACTCCTTAGGATCTTAGTGATTAAGTAAAGGACATATGATGTATGATTATCAAAGATTGTAAATATTGCTTTAGAAGGATTTTGAACACATAAATTTTTATAACTTTTACATTCGAACCCATTTCCCCAACTTAGATAAATGTGTCCCATAGCATATAGTAGTGGTTTACCATGTGCTTCTCGTATGTTGAAATTTACCCCCATCCATGAATTCTTTTGAATTTAATATATCGTGGAGCCTCACTTAACTAGTATTGGTGAAATAAACGTTGATGCATATTTACTAAATGATTTAAATAGTTCCTCAACAAAAATTTAAGAATCATATAGTTGTTGGGTTGTCATGTATTAGGCATTTAATACTTGAGTGTTTAAGAGTGATGAAATGAGTTGTTTTTGCAAGGTCATCACTCCTTGTAGTCATGAATCCCTAAGTGTAAATTATGTATCATTTGAATTACAATTGTTCTAAAAATGTCAATAGTGAGACCAAAGTGCGATGTAAGTGTAAAGAGTATAAGAGTAAACAATATTTTGGGTTAGGAATAATGTCATACTTGAAGTCCTTATAACTCAACTAGACATTTTCATGTTGTTAAAAATAAATATGAATTGCTCTTGGTGAGATCAAACTTTTGAGAAGACAAAAGATATATATAAATCTAAATAAAATTTCTTGATGTGAAAATGTTGAATGGATTCAAACAAGTTATTGAACTATAGCAACTATAACAGGAAAATAAAGATACCGTGATGGAAGAATGTTTATGGGAAGAGGTATCTTGAATCTAAATATCCCTTAAATCCTAATATTTTTTCCTTGACTTCACATTAGTTTCCCTGTGGTAACATCAGAACGACGGTAAAATTTAAACATTGAATAAACGTTTGAGAAGCAAAACCTTAACATAAGAACAAGAGAATTAGAAATTTTGTATGCATTTTGAAATATGGAAAATAATTATTTAAGTTATGGAGATTATCGTAAGGGATAAAGAGCCAAATTAAGTTTTTATATTGTAAGTTGAATGTTAAATGAATTTAAGAATATGTAGGTGGAAAAGGATAATTTATCCTTGCATGAAAAATTCTCTTGGAATTTTAATTGTAACTAATATGTAACCATGGTAATGTTGTGTTGTGGATTTTCCAATCCTTGGGCCCCTTTTTGTGGTTGGGTCATTACTAGTATTTGTTCATTAGGGAAAGTGTGGCATCGATGTGTATATGGTGTTATCATGTTGTCTATGTGGGTTAATGTTTGTGCAAGCGTCTCATGTGTTATGTGTTGTCCTAAGCAATCCCTTGTGTTGTCATGTATCAAGTAATGTAAGTCAAAAAAATTTATTCTGGTATTTTTACTATTGTATTTGTGTGTCAAAATTGTGGGCGTTACATATGGTATCAAAGTGGAGGTTCATGCGCTTGAACCTCTGATATGGATTGCATTTTTATGGTTATGCATGGGAGTGGAGGAGACGAGAATATTAATGTGGTATATGTTGTTATGTGACCTATGTCATAATTGTGATATTATGAATGCACATGTTTGGCATGTCACTTAATACATATTTGTTATCATGTAGATGTGCTTATGATGAGAGTATTCACTCTCTTTTTCATGAATTCAATGATGATTTCACATGTGATGTGTCACCTTGGTGTGTGTTAAAATAATGTTATTGTGGATTGCGGAGTGTTGGAATGTTCTCGTTATTTTGTGATATGTAGGTTGATGGGAGCATAACTTGCAAAGACCATAAATTTTGATCTGATTGTTGGATCGTCTTGAAATTTTATAGGGTGGTAGATATACGTTAGTAATATGTTGGGGTCAACTTTCCTGCATGGTTGTGGCCATTTCGGCACATTTTGGGCCCGGATTCCTTCATCTAGTGGCCTAAAATTGGCTCGAACGTTTTTTTCACTTTTGACTAGGTCTTAGAACTTTAATAAATTTTGTTTTACTTATTAGAATAAGTCAAAAATTTGCATGAGCCTTAATTTATGAAGGCATATTTGGCACGCAAATTTTGGGGCCCATCCGAGTTGTTTTGCTAGTAGCTAATTTTTGGCATTTTAGGATTTTTTGGCATTTTAGGGTTGTTAGAGTAGACATGAAATAAAAGGAGGATTGTAATGATGTAAAATTTAGTGTGGATTCCAAAATGAGAAGAAATCTATTTTGAAACTTATGGTTTTTATTTGTAAAGCTGTTTATGTGTGTTTTGGAGGTATTTCAACCTCTTGCAGTTAGATTCACATCAATTGGTATCAGAGCAAGATTTTGATCTTGCATGAATAGTTAAGGTAACATATTACATTTTTCTGTGTAATTTTTACCTCTATTTTATATAATCATGGCTATATGCAGGAGGGGAGGTTATGCCTAGATGAATAGGCATATGCAAGAGCTACAGAGACAAGTTGTTGAGCTCACAGGAGAAGTTACCCACCTTAGAAGGAGACATGCAAATGGGGATGCAGACCTAGATAGTGATACTGAAGAAGTACCTCCATTAATGAATGAAGGAGGAGATGAAGAATAAAATGAGAGAGATGAAGAAAACTTGAATGAGAGACCATTTAAGGAGAGATTGATCTAGGATTTAGAGGGAAAGAATGACGGCATCAAGATTAATGTTCCTGATTATGGTGGAGGGTTACAACCAAAGGAGTTGATTGAATGGTTAAATCGCATGGAAAAATTATTTGAGTGGAAAACCCTTTCAAAGGAGAATAAGGTTAAGTTTGCATGTACGAAGTTTGTCATACATGCATTAATCTAGTGGGATCGCCTACAAAATAAAAGGCAAAGGAATGGAAAGGGCAAGATCTGAAACTGGAATAAAATGGTAAAGAAGCTCAAAGAAAAATTTCTTCCTGTAGATTATGCTCAGACACTCTTTTGAAGGTTCCAAAACCTAAGACAAAAGGATCTCAACATTGAGGAGTATACCAATGAATTTTACAAGTTTTCAATTAGGTTTGAACCAGGATAGTTTGAATAATTGAAGGCTACACGGTATATAAATGGATTGAGTTACACCATACAAGATTACCCGAGTATGATCCATGATCCATATCCTAGATGATGTAAGGAAAAGAAAAGAACAAGAGGAATAATTTTAGAAGAGGTGTGAAAAGAGGGCCATTATCATCTCCAATGAGAGGCGGTAGTAGATTTGAATCTACGTAAGGTGAATCCTCTAATGCATAAGGGCATGAAGATTCTGGTCAAAGTCGTGGTAATTACTAAAGAGATAGGGGTTTCAAAGGGAAGAGTTTATAATGGAGGATGCGGGTGGAATAGCCCCCAAAGAAAATATACATGTTATAGATGTGGTGAAGAGGGTCACAGAGCATTTGAGTGTCTACACTATCCTACACAAGATAGATGGCAAGGAGAACAACCACGAGTAAATTTAGTTGAAGCTGGTGAGGAAGAAGAAATGGAGTTTGCTACAAACTTGGGCGAAACCCTCATGATACGAAGGACGATGATTGTCCCAATGAAGGATAAATAACAGGATATTGCTGGTGCTGATTCGTGGTTGTGAACAAATATATTTCAAACAAGATGCACCTCTGGAGGAAAGGTATGTAAAATTATTATTGATGGTGGTAGTTGTGAAAATATGGTTTCAAGTGTGATGGTTGATAAACTCAATTTGAAATGTGAGAAGCACCCATATCCCTATCGTATATCATGGTTCAAGAAAGGGAATGAGGTAACCATAGATAAAATATGCCTTATAAAGTTTTCGATTGGGAATACCTATAAGGATGAGGTGTGGTGTGATGTTATCCCAATGGATGCATGCCATATATTACTGGGGAGGCCTTGGCAATACGATAGGAAGGTTACACATGATGGAGGAAAAATACATATACCTTTTGGAAGGATGGTGTAAAGGTGGTCTTGTTACCCTTCAAGGAAGAAGAGAAGAGTGAGGGCTTATTGGCTACAAAAGAGTTTGTTATGGAAATGGAAGAAGTTAGCTAGTGTTATGTATTGATGTCAAAGAAGGTGGAAATAGAGGACTTTAATATACCTATTGTTGCAGGAAAAGGTAATAAGAATACAAATATGTCATACCTAGATGAGCTACTAGATGGGTTACCTCCAAAGCGAGATATTCAACGCCATATTGATTTGATCCTAGGATCAGCCCTTCCAACCAGTGCATCATATCGGATGAGTCGACACAGAGTGAAGAGTTGAAGCAGACAAGTGGAAGATCTAATATGAAAGGATTAGTGAGAGAAAGTATGAGTCCATGTATAAGCCCATCTCTATTGACTCCCAAAAAAATGGAGATTGGAGAATGTGTGTAGACAGTAGGGCAATAAATAAGATCAAAATTAAGTATCAGTTCCCAATTCCAAGATTGGATAATATGATGGATGTGTTAGTAGGATCCTAATATCTTAGCAAGATTGACCTGTAGAGTGGGTACTACTAGATCGGATCCGTGAAGGGGATGAATGGAAAATGAATTTCAAAACAAAAGAAGGGTTGTATGAGTGGATGGTGATGCCATTTGGTTTATCTAATGCACCTAGTACATTCATGAGGTTGATGAACAGAGTACTCGAGAGTAGAATGGTAAGTTTATTGTCTATTTTGATGATATTCGATATTCGGTGAAGACGGTGAAAGAACACTTGTTACATATCAAATTAGTGTTAGACTTACTACGGAAAGAGAGTCTATATGAAAACTTAAAGAAGTGTAGATTTCTTCATAAGAGTCTTTTTTTTGGGTTTTTCACTTCAGAGGATGGAGTGAGGATGGATGAGGAAAAATTAAAGGCAATTTTGGAATGGCCTATTCCAAGGAATATGATAGAGGTTTGTAGTTTTCATGGATTGGAAACTTTTTATAGGAATTTCATCAATAATTTCAGAAAGTAGCATTGTTGTACCCATAACAGAGTGTACAAAAGGGAGGGAGTATGTATGGACTAAGGCAAGAAACAGATAGTTTTGAATTTTGAAGAAAAAAGTGTCAGAAGCACCTATTTTGGTATTTCCATATTTTAGCAAGGTCTTCAAGGTTGACTGTGATGCCTCACATGTCGGGATTGGAGTTGTACTGAGTCAAGAAGGATGACCTATAGCATTCTTTAGTGAAAAGTTAAATGAAGTCAGGAGGAAATATTCTACTTATGATGTGGAATTTTATGTTATTGTTCAAGCATTAAGGCACTAGAGAAATTACTTGGTAGCAAAGTAATTTGTACTCTTCACTAACCATGAAGCATTGAGGTATGTAAACACACATAAGAAACTAAATAGTAGGCATGTAAAATGGGTTTCATTTTGGTAGGAATAAAATTTTGTCTTAAATTATAATTTGGGTAAAGCGTAATCAAGTTGTTGATGGCTTGATCGGCGTGTAGGACTTTTGACAACAATGGAAAATGAAGTAGTAGGGTTTGAGGCAGTTAAGGAATTGTATGAAGGTGATCCAGATTTTAGTGATTTTGTGAGAAAACTTAAGGATCCTACAGTAGGTAGTGGTTCTTATGATTATTTGATGTAGGATGGTTATTTGTTCAAGGGGAAACAATTGTGCATCCATGTTAGTTTAATGAGAGAAAATATTATAAGAGAATTGCATAGTGGGGGTTCAATGGACACTTTGGTATAAGTAAGAAAATTTCTCTTGTTGTAGAAAAGTATTATTGGCCAAAGGTAAAGAGGGACATAAGTAGGATTGTAGCAATATGTAGAGTGTGCCAAATGGCTAAGGACCATGCACATAATCTTGGGTCAGATATGCCATTACCTTTGTCCCTACAGGCCATGGGTTGATTTGAGTATGGATTTCATGTTAGGAATTCCTAACACATAGCAAGGGAATGATTATATATTTGTTATGGTTGATAGATTATCTAATATGGCACATTTCATTTATTGTAAAACAACTAATGATGCTTCCAGAGTTGCAGATTTATTTTTTCGTAAGTGGTTAGATTGTATAGAGTTCCAAGAACGATCTCTTCAGATCGGGACACGAAGTTTTGAGTCACTTTTGGAAGAATATGTGGAGGAAAATTGGGACAAAACTATAGTTTAGTAGTTCATATCACCCCCATACCGATGGGAAAATAGAAGTAGTGAACGAAGCTTGGGAAATCTCCTACATTGCGAGTTGGAGAAAATCCAAAACAATGGGGCTTAGCTTTACCAAAAACTAAGTTTACATATAATAGCTAAAAAATCAACAGTGAGGAGGTCTCCTTTCCAAATTTTATATGGTAGGAATCCCAAGGTGGTCCTCGATTTCATTGTGCTACCCAATGAAGATAAAACTAGTGATGTTGCAAAAGCATTTACAGAACACATTCTACAAACACGGGATGAAGTGAGGGAAAAGTGAAAGTGAGTAATGCACAATATAAAGTAGATGAAGATGCCAAAGTAGGAGATTAAGTGTATTCAAAGAAGGATATATGGTGATGGTTCATCTTATAAAGGAGAGGTTTCCAAAAGAGACATAATAAACTCAAGTATAAGAATATTAGGTTGTGTAAGATTATGAAGAAAATGAGTGATAATGCATACAAGGTGGAGCTACCTGAAAACTTTGCTATCTCACCGCTTTTAATGTTTCGACTTATATAAGTTTCCAAGTCATGATGAAAATTTTATGGAGGAGGAATAAATAAAGTGGGAGCAAGTAGATGCCAAAGAAGAAAAAGGAAAGGGTAATGCGTGTCTTGGACCAAAAGACAGTCACTACTAGACATGGAAGCTACAACAAATATTTGGTATAGTGGGAAGGTTTGAAGCAAGAAGAAAATACTTGGATTCCTGAGTGGGAATTGATGAAGATTAAAGTGCACAATTATCTAAATTTCATCAATTGAATTAGCGGGAGCTAAATTCTTTTCAACTAGGGGAGAATGATGCGGGAGCATAACTTACAGAGACCATAACTTTTGATCCGATTGTTGGATCATCTTGAAATTTTACAGGGTGGTAGATATACATTAGTACTATGTTAGGTCATCTTTTTAGCAAGTTTTTGGCCATTTCAGAACATTTTCGAACCTAAATCCCTTCATCTAGTGGTCTAAAATTGGCTCCGAACATTTTTTTCACTTTTGACTAGGTCTTAGAACTTTAATAAATTTTGTTGTGCTTGTTAGAATAAGTCAAAAATTTCACGTGAGCCTTAATTTATGAAGGCATATTTGACACACAATTTTGGGGCCCATCCGAGTTGTTTTACTAGTAGGTAATTTTTGGCATTTTAGGATTTTTTTGGCATTTTAGGGTTTTTAGAGTTGACGTGAAATAAAAGGAGGATTGTAATAATGTAAAAGTTAGTGTGGATTCTAGAATGAGAAGAAATATATTTTAAAACTCCTGGTTTTTATTTACAAATTTGTTTATGTGTGTTTTGGAGGTATTTCAACCTCATAATGGATTCACATCATAGGTGTGTTGATGTGTTGCATAAAAACATTGGTGTATAGTGAATTGGATTGTATCGTGATGTCTCCACCATGTTGTGATGAATCATGTGTGTCACCATGTTGTATTGCAATTGACTATATGTTGTAATTTTAGTCATTGTGTTCATCATACATATAATTCATGTAATATGTGATGGTTCATGTCGTGAATTAGGGGCATATGGTGATTGTATGACCCCTATTGTACAATACTTGCACTTTTGGTGCATTATGTGGAAATGTGATGTATCATAACCCATGAAAGTAATGATTGTGTTATACCCTGTATATATACCATGCGTAATATGTTATGGTTAATGTGTGAATCACCATTGTGTTAGTAATGTAATTATGTGTTATGTTTGTACAGACTTACACTAGATGACCCTAAGGAAGAAATTGTTAAGAGTGTGTGTGTAGGAGGCATGGACTAGGTTTTCATAACCTTGAGCCAAGTATGAGTTAGGAAGTGGAGTCTCATGTAGATTGAAAACCCATTTCTATATGTTTAGTATACTTTAAGCTTTCTTAGTATATTGTGGATGCGAACCACCTTAGTCTCAACTTATGCAAGCTAAATTCCCTACTCTTTCCTATGTGGGTTATCCATCGAATAATCCTATGTGATTTTGACTATGTGGATCCTCGTATATGTGATTAGGAGATATATGCAATTAGCAAGGATGTGGGGATGGAACCCTAGATTCCATTGAAGATAATGTCTAATATCATCAATGCTTTTAGGTTTCTAAGTTGAGGTGGAATCCTCCCGTAAAAGAATTATGGGAGAGATTGAAAGTGTGTAACAATGAGAGACCTCCTATAGAGGGAGAAATCATACCTTCCAACCCCGGTTGAAGGAGAATAATGGCCACCACTCTCTGAGTACCTTTTCTACACCAAATACCATTCCACATAATGCATGAGAGTGACCGCATTGGGTCGAGTGTGATGGAATTTTTGAATCTCATGATGATCATTATCACTACCATCTTGAATCGCCAATTTGAATCTCCTTCCACTAACACACGATGTTTCATAGAAAAACTTCAATGATGCAAATAAATCTCCCCAAGATTATAAGAATGAGGATACCAATTGTTGTTATTATTGGAATTGGCATTGAGAATTATTAATAACAATGCCAAGCTCAACATTTCCATCAAAACACATCTCTCCATTTTCCCTCCACGTAGTTTACTTGTTCTTCAACTCAAAATTGAGACAAAATACTTTATACCTACAACACACCCTTAATATAAAACAAATTTAACTTGAAATAGTATATACTACATGGGAGATGTTAATTTAACAATGATCTTGACAAAGACTTTGAGTAAATGACTTCATAAGACTTTCTTGAGTTGTGATTTGCATTGAGAAGAGACTAGGAAAACATACTTGATGTGGACAAGACTTTAATTCACAAGACTTTCTTGAAGTGTGATTGTGATTGAGAAGAGATTAGGAAAATGCACTTGATGGTTTCATCCCTTTTTAAAAAGCTTCGAGAGTTAAAATAAAGTTAATTTATATTTTTATGGCATTTTAAAAGGTTCAAGTAAGCAAGAAGCCATAATTAATTGGTTGAATTGGCAGTAGCTTCTAAATTTAGAAGATTTTTTTAAATATAAATATGTATAGTGTGTAAAGGGTTATATCATATATGGAAAAAAGGGAGTGTTTGTTGGTTTGAATTCTATCATATCAATTGGAAAATTCATATGATATTTTCATAATCTTTGCCAAAATTGACATCTATGACCGAATATATTTTCCCTATATGAATGTTTATTTTCATTTAAGGGGCCTTAAAAATTAGGGACATCAACTTAAAAATCACGAATAATGCATGAGAGATGTTAGCTTAATATGACCTAGACTAGCAATCACAGGTGAGCAATACAATGGAGATGCGAAAGAGTATAGATCAAAGAAGATAAACTTGAGGGAGTGAAATATTGGATGAGGAAGACATGTGGTGAAGTTGTTTGAGGTAAGAGAAGTGTAGGGCTAGTGGAAATTATGGATGGAAAATATACGAAAATATTCTTTCTTACGACTAGAAATTTACAAAACACGTGCTACTTTTTTAATTGTTTGAAGGAGAAAGGGGGTATGGTGCAAGTTAGTATTAGAAATTCCACTTTGATTTTTATTTTTGGGTGATTATAAAACAAATAATTTTAAGGGGGATTTTTTTGTGCTTACTGGACACTTTATAGATACAAATAAGTGAAGCGGAATTGATATCCAAAGTTGAGTCGATATAGTAGTTGAATTTGATAACCACAAAACATGGTTGGTCGTGTTATTTTGCACCATATTTATAAACCATTTCTTATGACATTCTCCATGTTTACAAAAGATAATAACATCCATAAGAGTTTTCCTTGTGATTTTTAGTTGACATTGCTCCTCAATATTGTAAATTGTTAAAACTCATTAAATTTGAAGCATTTTTATTTGTATCATTATTAGGAAAGGTTTTCACGACCACCATTGTTTTCTTAAATTATCCACTACTAGCAGGTGGTATCACCAAGGTTTGAGCTCTAATCACTCTTTAGTTGGCACCAATTGGTGTAATGCGTGGAAAGGTAGGTCATTTGTTTATATTGTAGAGTCCCCTTCACCACCTTCTATTAATAAAGAAAATTGCATATGTTCAAATTCCAAAATTTTCATATGATAGATATGAAAACTCTATGTTTAGGGTTCCTTCTATCGTTGATTTCATGAACATTCACTATTAGGGTTTTTCTTTAGCTATTAAGGTAGTGATTAGGTTTTCCCTCATCAACGGTCCTGATGACATTATCTGTCATTGACCATTGACATAAAACCTTGTCAGTCCATTTCCATGACTCAACATTCAATTTCCCCTACGTACATTAGATACAACCACTAAGACTCCTATTTGGAAATTCCTATCACTATAATTAATTTTTGAGGCATTAGAAAAAGAGGGGAAATTTTGTATGCTCTTGGGACATCCTTTAAGGCTCTAGCTCATCTAGGGTTATAAATACGTAATTCTTCATTTTAAATATTATAATTTTGTTGATCATTTTTAATATTTACTTGAGTGATTTGAATATTATAATTCCGTTGATTGGTTTTAAAACTATAATTTAGTTTCTTTATCTTGGTAATTTGTATTAACAATATGAGCCTTCATCGATTATTTCATACTTTTCCCATTATAGAGGCATGAAATGAAAATGTCTCTATAATTGCTTATTAAAAATAACATATAACAATAAAAATCCCAACACATATGATGGATTATATTTTTGATGAAAGATGAAATGTTTCAAATTTTTACAAAGTAAATTCATTTTTGCATCCCATATTCATAGGCCACGTTATGCATACCCGATAAAAATTGGGTCATCATTAGTGAAGGTGATGATAAAAATAACAAAGCTATATATGCATACTATACTATAAATTATAGAAAGAGAAACCTTTATGCGGAGATAAATAAAAGGAGACATAATCGAATGGTGAACGAGATATTTTGAAGGTCTTAAAAAGATGAAACATATGAATCATGAACAAAGAGGATGAATCTAGATCAATTGAAATCAAACCAAAGGTAGACGTAAGCAAATCGTAAAGTGGGAGAACCTGACAATGGAAAAATTGAAATGAATAGAGATTGGTCTTCAAGGAAAAAAGGTATCAAACCAAGGGTAAAGAAGATCAAATATTTTTTAACCGAGAAATTGTTGAAGCCTAAAATGATGCCTTAAGGTGGTATTAAACATGTTGATTAAAAAAAAATACCTCTACCCATGTATCCTCTATAGAGAAACCCACATCAGTCGAATAAGGGTACTTTTCATTTGATCTTAACTAATATGGTGGGTCATATGGTCTAGTGATGATTTTATCTATGAGAAAATCCTCTCTTATAGTCATCAGGTCAACGAATCTACAATTTGGGAGGTACTAGTACACAAGGCTTCTAATTTTTATAGATTGTCCATAAATTCCTACACATTTATTTTTCTTTATTTCTCTTAAAACCACCATTATCTATGAATTCAATGAGTATTGGACTAAGCTAAAAAAACTCTTCATAAAAATCTCTCTCCCTTCCACATTGCAATCCACGGTGCTTGTAACCTCAAGTTTAGGGCAAAGTGGATTAAAGTTGTGATGTAATCATGTCTCACAATTTAAAATGTATCACGCCTTAACTATTCACTAAGAAATGTGTATGTTTATGCCAATGCTATACATCAATGACTAAATGGATCAATTTCATTGAGCTATTTACCATCCATTATATTTAACCACCCCTTCTCTAGTTTATTAAATTTTGACAACTTTAATATTAAGATTAGGATCTCTATTTGTGGAAATGGATGATTTATATGGAAAATTTGAAGTGGAAAACCTCATGAAGAGGGATTGGGCCTCAGATGAATGAAAATCATTTAATAAATACTCAAACCACAATTGGCAATTGGGAGGAGTGTAGTAGTTAATAGTGAAGGCTTTATAGAAGAAATGTTTGAAATAAGAAACCCGACATCCTATCACATTATCTCTTTTGGATATAAAATAACTTGTTCGTTGGGAAATTATTTAGGGATCACTTGCACAAAACATCAAGAGTGGTTTCATTGATGTCTAACCATTGCAATGGTATTTTTAGATTTTATTTTAAGAGGCTTTTGTTGGTTCTACAAAACCTTTTAATTCAAAAACAAACCATTCCATTTTTCAGAAGCAAACCATTGAATGGATGTGGCGTAGATATGGACGGTCATATCACTATTAGATTTTGTAACCCAAAACCCCTTATATTCTAATTTTGAACTCCTTCGTTTAAACACTTTTAAAATTCATGAAACCATCGACTCTATATAAATTAGTCCAAATTATAATATTTTTAAGGACTGATTTAATTTTTCTATAGTGTAAAAGTAATGGGAAATATTACCAAGATGTGTATGGGAATTAGAGTGGCTTGATGGAGGCAATTTTGTTGTCAATTGTAAAAGTAAATGTTCCATTGATTTGAAATTGGTGGAGGAGGAAAACAATAGAGGAGATGTCTTGTTGATGTTGTTCATATGTGATTGCACACAATTTGGGAAATAATTTGGTGAGAAGGGTTGTTGTAAAGTGATATCCATGGAGCCATCTTATTTTTGTACAAAACATTGTAACATGTGTACATATAAGGTATTTTTGATTGCACATTGTGCAATAAGAAATGGATTCTTTGTCCATCAAGTCTACTTCACTTATATGAACGCAATCGACACATAATTCTTGGAATGGAGAAAGGTAGATGCCTTTGGTATTAACAATCCTATTATCTATGTATGGAAAATAATTTATGGTTATTGTTATATAAAAGGAACTAAACTATTTGATGCACAAAATTAAAGAGCATGAATAAACACCTCTGTGTTGGAATTTAAAAGAGATTGTAATTGTTCTTTTGTGCAAGCATCATTGAGAGGATCAATGAAAGAAGAAAGGCTTGCATGAAAAAGTATGTGACATGTAGTCATAAAATCATGCACTTTAGACATTTATTTATCTCAGTTTCATACTACTATTTAGAAGGTTCTTGAGTGAAGAAAGTACTAATCAACCCCCATCTTTCAACCACCTTGTTTTGTTTTGTTTTTTCATTACCGCCCCTTTTAAGCAACATGCCCAACCTGTTTTGGCCATTTCCAATCATTTTAAGCTCGGTTGGGGTGCCAAGACCACTACTCGGGGCTCCCATGGGCGCCCTAGTCCCACCATGGGGTGCCCGGTCCTTTGCACCTTCCCACCACTTTTGGGGCTCTTTCTATCCGTTTGACATCTTTTTTTTTCTTGTGAACGTCCTTTTCAAGGTTAAAATTACAAACTTAGATCAAGAAAACCCTATAAATATAAATTTATGAGACCATAATGAGGACCTAGCATCACTTACTACCATCACTCCATCTAGAGTTGCATCCATCTATTGTATTGGAGATCACTTGCATCCACATAGCTCCATCATCAAGGCTAAGACATCTACATCACACTTCATAGGGTGAGGGATTCTATTCTATTCCATGCACACATTCTATTACATTTTCTACAAATAGTTATCACTCACTACTTCACAAAGTACAACTGACACAAGAGAAACCTAGGGCATGTTCACACACACTTGCACATAGAACTACATTGGGTCTAAGATGTAGTACATTGTGCAATTAGTAAGTCCACCATTGTGGCCACTAAGGACAATCGACCCCTTCATATGCATTATTCCTTTTTAGGGTTTGATGTTTGTTTTGGGGTCTTGCAAGTCTTTTATTCAACTTGGAGTATTGGAGACATTCAAATAGCAGACAACAATGTTGATGTGACACACGAGGGTTTCTGCACCACCTTCCACTCGTTAAAACTAGTTTGAAATATTTTTCATAGATTAGGGCCCCCAAATTACATACCTCGAGCATTTCAGATGTGCCCCAATCCTCTTCCAGGTGCCCCAGTTTAGAGAAATATCCAAAATCCACTCTTTTTAGGACTTTTGCATAGTCATTCTTGCTCCTGATTTTTCCAGTACTCTACGACACTCTCTGATAGGCATCTGTTATCAGCTGAGTTTTTTCCTCACTCTCTTTTGCACATTAGGGTTAGCATTTCCTTTTTCATAGTTGTTTAGTTTGTTTACATACTTCTTTACTGCATTTATTTACTCTATTTACAATTTTTCATAGCTTAGATTAACTATCTATATACTCCTTAGTTAGTCCATTTCAGTAGTTAATCATGACCCTTGTGGTCCTTGTCTATAAATTTTTTTAACAAGTAAAGACTCGATAATGTCAGAAGCAACAATGCTCTTTTGTATCATAAGGTATAGATGGAGGTAGAGGCCTCTAACGGAACCTAAACAGGAAGGATTACATGTTAATGAAGGTGAGATGAAATAGCAAAACTTATGTTAAATAGAGGAAAAGAAACTAGAACAGAAGAAAGAACCATAATAATTTATGTTGTTATGCCATGTTCAGTGTCATAGTCCTTCACATAGATGCCATATTGGTCATTGGAGTGATGCATGGCTATAGCAATTGTCACAAAAGAACTAACCGAGTATGCAATGGTGAATGAACGAGAGCATGCATTTTTTGTAGGTGTTAGTCTTCTTGTTTCAAAAATAATTGGAATGGTTTCCATTTTGGTTTTAGAGGTGACCACGATGCAACAATCTGCATCAGATATTTCATATTTTGTTGTATATTGAATTACAAAATTGGTGATGCATTAACCCAATCCTCGAGATGACCTCTCATGAAAATACATCAACAAACTTAGTGTTAATGTTCATGGTAATTGTCATCTGTCCATTTTTATCAACAAGGTGTACATGCAAAATTTCAATTTTTGAAGGAGAATCGTCTTTGGCATGAGTAAGTTCATAGACAAAAAGAACATCTCATTCGAAAACATTTTTTGGTTTCCATGAACAAAGTTGAAGTATTGTGAAGGGAATATTTGAATCAGTTCTTGTGTTGCAAAGTCAAATATAATTGATATTGAGAACAATGAAAGATGAAAAGGAATCAAATAAAACTATAGCTCATGTGAAAATTGTGTCATGAAATGTAAGAAAGTTAATAAGTTTTATCAAAGGATTCAAAAGTTACCGTTTGGAATCTTGGAGTGATGTTGCCTCGATTTATTCATTAGAATTATCATTGCTAGCTTTCGATTGTATGTCATGAAATTGTTCAGGTTCCATGGAGCAATTTTTCTTTTTTACTTTTGGTGGAGTCCATATTCATAAAAAGCTAAAAACATATTCATAAAAAGCTAAAAACCTGCATAATTTAAAACCAATAATAATGTAATTGGGAAATTTTTTTAGAAAGGTCATAATTAAATAAATGTTATTTGAATAGGGAAAAAAATTGAAAACAAATAATCCTAACATTGGATGTTTTATCTGTCCTTTGTGAGGAGAAGATAAATAGGAGGATGATCACTCTCATACACATCTCTTATATGATTGAAAAATATATTGTCATGTCTGAGACTGCGTATTATGTTTAGTAGCAGATATGACCATATTAGATAAATGACATTTTCTACATCGTATAAAGAAATTTAGGTAAGAAGACCTCCATTTCATCTCAATGGTTTTCAAGTTGTAGAAATTATTTTTACAACACTAGAATAGTTTCAATACATGATACAACTATTTCATTATTACATCACTAATCGTTCAGTTTCTTGTAGGAACTATACATAAAATGGTGGCATCTTGTAACCTTGACGATCTTGTCTAAGCACTTTGACGGTGAAAAATTAAATTTCACAATTTATAGTGGCAACAAAATGTTTACTTGTAAAAGATAGCCTCAAAAGATTAAATTTTACACTTCCCAAGGCATTCCACTGAAAAATCAGAATTTATTAAAAATACAATTTCCTCTCTTTATTGCTGCAACTATACCACATGTTACGATGGCAGAGCCATTTTGAATTTAGTGTCACCAACATGCTATAAAGTGTAGACTAGAATCCATGAAAGATATGACAGGAACCTTGAATCAAAAATAAGATCACATCTGAAGTAAAATAAGATCAGAGCTCGTGAAAGAGGTCAAAACGCTCGCTAAGGCCGCCTATTTGCTCTTTGCTGGTCGATGTAGGGTTGAAACGGGTCAAAGGGATCAAACAGCTCGTGTTGATGGCTCGGCCCGATCTTTGTTTGCAGAGTCGATGCAAGACAGGATGGGTCGAATCCCTGCGCCGCCATTTGCTGTTGTATCGTACAGAGCCTTATTCTTGTCAATATTTCCGTTTGATCTTTGGCTAAGGCCTTCCTGCGTGGGTGAAATTTCTGTTTCCGTTGCTGTTCCTACTGATTAAGGTGCCATTGCAGCCCTCAAATCCATTAAAATACCTCGTGCTTGTGTAGATGTGGAAAAAATAAGATATTATTTGTTTTTTTATTATTGTGAGACCTTAGGATTTGGTGTTTGTAAAAGGTTAGATTATTAAAGAAGAATTTATTAATGCACTGCAACTTTCAAACAAATTAGAGTTTAATTATGGATTTAATATAGATTTCAAGAGGTTGAACTATTATTTTATATATAATTAACTTATTTTTTAGTACATTTATTGCACAAATTTTTTCTAAGGTTTTTAATTTCGAGCTTTATTATATTATATTGATTATTAATTATATTATGTATGTTATAAATGTTTCATTGAATTTGATAAATGGTGTTAATCTAATTTATATTATTATGTCAATGTTGAAAAAATCATTCTCGAGAAAAGGGCTCCAAATTCCTCTCTCTTGGGGAGATATTATAATTTTCTTATGGACTTCTCCAAGTAAATAAAAACTTCTTGTAAGGGATGAGTCATAGAAGTGAGAGTTCAAACATTAAACACCTTAGATTGTTCTAACCGAAATAATATTTTATATTTCTGCTCCACTTTATCATCTCAACTTCGTTCACATTTGTCCCATAGGATGCCTTTGGTAGCCTCATGGACATTAAAATTCTTCTTCTTATTCTTCTTCTTCTTCCTCACGTGAGTTCCTTTGCATCATCTATTCTTGTCATGTACCGCTAGACACGTCATGGCTTCTCACAGCAACTATTAATCATCATCATCCACATCCTCATCTGTATCAACATCCACGTAGTATCAAAATCCTCACATTCGGCATCCTTGTCTGTATCAACGTCCACATCAGTATCAAATTACCTATTTGACCTTCAACAATTGGGATTCATTGTTTGACATGTGTATAAATTGACGTAAGGTAGATCAAGGGTGTGTGAGCTTAGGATCCTTCTAAGTGACAACATGCGAAAGGAGGAACACATCATGTTTAGAGATAAAGAAAGGGCATCTATCAGTGAGTATTTTATAAAAAAATTCTTTACTTAAAATATTGTGTGTTTGGTTGATCGGGTTGCAGTCTTGGTAGACCTCCTGTTCGGGACAAATTCCCTTAACCCCCGTCAATTAAATAAATTCATACTATACCCACTCATGTCCCTAGTGCACACATGTTAATTAATTTATTAAATTAATTAATTACCTCACCTACAACCAACTCACCTATCCACCTCACTCAAAGACCCATTCACAATCTATTAATTAACTAGGACTAATTCTATACCAATCCTAACCAACTAAGACTTAGTCTAAACCTAGCATTAACTCCCACTACCTCTCCTAGAAGAACTCATACTTATCTGGGCAGACTCTATCACTTGAGACCCAGATTAAGGATATCAATCACACCAAAAATAGAAAAGATCAAGCTATTTTTGGCAAACCTAGACTTATCTGCCTTAACCGACGCCAGTTATTCCTCAACTAACACCGGTCACCTAACTACCATCAGTTAGGTTAAATACATTTTCCTAACTCTTCACCTGGGTTGGTTCTGGGATTGATTTCTTACACACTGAATTTTCCATTCGTATTCAGAATCACACAAGTGAATAGATGATGAACCGAGCATTTCAAGCCTTCACTAACACTCTGTTATCCAAAATAAGCCCTTGCTTATTTTGACTAACTTTCTTTCATTCCTTCCTTCCTTGTGTCTCAATCAAAATTTTTTACTTTTCAAGCACTCAAAATTTTTTGGAAATGGCTTCATCAGATAGATAATTTTCTCACCTTTCCAGAAAGGTAAAATTTTCCTTCTAACTCCTTGTATTTTGCAAGTTATGGCTCAACGGAGTTTTTGAGGGAAATTTTCCTTGGGAAGGTCCGCAACCAATAGGAATGTGCCACGTGGTGGCGGAATGGTGGGTCAGTGGAGGTAAGTTGGAAGATTCACCAAAGTGGTTGGAAGCACAAAAGAAAAATTTGGAGCGCATGCCCGTAGTGAATAGGAGGATGACACGTGGCGTGGAGCGTGGCGCAAAGCAGTGATTTTGAAATTTTTTCCAAAATTCAAAAAAGTGTAGAATGGCCATTTGAACCTGTGGACCAATGGAAGTGTGCCACGTGGAAGCTGAGCAAGTAGAGGGTGCAAATTTTTGGGAAATTTTCCCAAATTCAAAAAAGGGAAAATTTTTGGGTTTTGGCCTCTGACGACCGATTTTTGCCCCAATTTTTCCCTAAATCTTCAGAGGGGCATATCTTTTGATCAGAGCTTGATTTTTTTCGATTTTGGTGTCATTGGAAATCTATTGAAGTCCTCTACATGATGGAATCTTCAATTTTATTTTTGGTGGAGTTTAGTGAGAGAAAATGAGAAAAACTCCTTTGGCATGGGGAAAAGAGTAGAACCGACATTCAACCACCATTTTTAATGCAATATGGCTTCCATTCTTCTCCAACATGGTTGAAAATCTTGGGGAATGAAATTTTAAGGGTACCCATGCTATTTTGATGGATTTGGTTGGTGGTTGAATCATTCATTTCATTTTTTCCCATTTCTCCTTCCTGAACTCGGGTTTTCATTGTTAAAAGCCAGATTTGGCTCATTTGTAAAGGGTTGGATGTTTTTTTATGTTTTGCAGCTCCCTCCTTCACCCTGGCAAGTGGATTTGTGGAATATCAGACCTTTTTAGGACTACAACATGTTTTCTACCTCCTTGTTGTTGTAATGCACTGTATTTAAAAATGGAAATGACAATGCAAGCTCTGTGAATGAATTTTCAATCCTTTCTTGTGTTGTTTGCTCTATCTTGATATTTCATTACAATTTTAGCAATTTTTGCATGATTTATGTTGCATTTTATAATTTGTGTCAATCTGAAAAATATGTTCACCACTCCTTTGGTGTATCACCTTGTTAGTTTAGTTTTATCTTCTTTTCTCTCTTCTATCCTTGTCTCCTTGGCAGAATTAGAGTAGGATTTTGAGTTAAACCTCTGAAAATTTCATGCATACATCTGATCAGAGGAGTAGAGGAACCAACCTTTAATATGGAGAGTTTTTTTCCATTTTTGCAAGTCCCACACTTGGGGAAAAGATTCCATGTTGTGCAATCACACTAAATGACCCAATTCTCACTTGCAGATCTAAAGGTCATTTAGGGGTGTTGTTGATTTGCACTAATAGTTTTGGCACATTCTGGTGGGACCTTAGAGGTCTTCATCTTCATTACAACAAAGTTGATGTGCATTTTTGTAAGTTTCTTGCTTAAAAAGAGCCTTGATTTGCACATCTGGCGACTCCAAAGAGATAAAATCAACTGGTTTTAGTAGTCCAAGTCTGAAGATTCATGAGAAGGATCCAAACAAGGTCAAGGAAAGTCAAAAGGGATTGTCTGAGTATCTGTAGTTATCCCCAGAAGAAGAGAGAGGGGAAGAAGAATTCAAATGTCTCCATCTCCACCAAACAGTAACTCTATCAACTCCTCCACTTGGTAGACCTTTCACCCAATCAACAAGGGTTCTCAGGCCAATCAGGATGGCACAACACAACCCTTATGTTAACTTCACTGGCAAGAGCCCACTTGCTCTCAATGCACAAAATCCTAATTCCAGTTGCAGCATTAAAGAACATCCCATACTTTACTGGGGAAAATCAGACCACTCTTGGTGATCATGTCAAAGACATTGCTAATGTTTGTGCAATCCATGAGATTGTTGAGATGTAAATTACTATCAAATTGTTGGCATCTTCATTCAAAGGGAAAGCCTTGTAATGGTTCAGAGCCTTGGGGCAGGCTCTATCCAAAATTGGAACTAGTTGTGCATAGCTCTCCATGAGCAGTTTGGAGAAAAGGGAGATAATTTGTCTCTATTGGAACAACTGACAACTATCAAGAGAGCTCCCAATGAGCAGCTAATGACTTCAATTTTAGATTTCAAAGGACCTGGGATAGAATCCCAGTGATAGTAAGGCCAATAGCTGAAGGTGCTTTCTTATACTATCTCAAAGCTTTAAATTCTGATATTTCTATGTTAATCCAATCCATGGGAGGTGTAAATATACTTGCAACTTATAAGCATTGCCATTAGGGCTGAGAATTGTTTGATCCAAGCTAGTAAACTGGTGCCTAGGCCTCCCATGCCCTTATATCCAAACTTGGAAAGCCCAAGCACTAGTCAAGCACCTACTTTAGCTCCTATTCCCACTCCTAGAAATAGAGTTCAAATGAAACTTCTACTTCATCCTCTAGTGCCTCAAATGAACTTCAAGAAGTCATGAAACAATTACAAAATTTAGGCAATGAGCTGGTTACACTCAAGAGGCAACAAGCCCAAAGTTTTAGACCTTCTTATCAGCCTCAAACTTAGCCTAATAGGCAACCATATCAGCCTAATAGGCCACCCAATCCAGTTGCAAATCAAAATCAAGTAAGGCCTCCTACCAATAGACCATTTCAGCCCTATAACCCCAATGCTACATCTACCTCTAAAGCCTTAGTGCCAGTGTAAAATAATATAGCTCAAGAGTATGATTGGTGTTTCCCATGCAATGAACCTCACAACTAGTCTATGTGCTTCAATGGTGCTTTGAACCAAGCTTTGATGGTGACAAAAACTGGTGTAGAGAGTGAGGTGAGTCAAGAAACAAACCAACAACAAGGAACATCTCAGCAAAATACAACTCCAAATGAGACTACACTTGTGAATTGGCAAGCTGAAGATTTTTGTGGTATGAATCAAACAATTTCTCATAATGTAGCAGCTAACACACATGGTCAAAGAAGAGGAATATTGGTGAAGGGAAGTCATTAGCTCTAGGTGATCCACAACCTTCCATCACTCCACAAAGTGTTGGCAAGCAAAATGTAGTTCCAAATGTGCAAGGACAGCCCAAGCCACCTTCTAGACTAGCTCAAATGCCAATTTGTTGCAGCCCATGTACAAGAAAAGAATGTGTAGGCTAAGGGGAAGCAAAGATATGTTTCATCCCCATTTAACATCATTGAACAAATGAGGAAGACAAATGTGAATATATCTATGTGGGAATCACTATCCATCCCAGGCCAAAGGGATCTACTACAAGCTGCCATGAAGAATTGGTCAACTTTAAATTAGCAAGCTCATATGCAAGAGAAGGTACTCACCAATGCTGCTCATCCTGAGGGGAAGCTTGGAGGATAGCAAGGTAAAGTGTTGAAGCCCCTCCATTCTATGTTTCATTGATCATTGGGGATAACCTAGTACACAATTGCATGATTGATTCTGGGGCAAGTAGTTCTGTGATACCCAAGAAAATACTTGATCAGCTAGGCCTCAATATGAAGTCATATCCAAAGGGGTAGTAGCAACCTGGATGGGACATTGGTAACAAACAAAGAGGGGTAATTAAATATTTGAGCCTCACTTTGCATGCATGCCCCAATGTCACTATTTTTACAAGATGTGTTAGTGATAGATTTACCACCACTTTTTGCCCTATGTTTGTCAAGGGATTTCACAGCTAGAATTGGAGGCTATTTATCTACTGATTGGTCACACATGTTGTTTAGACCAGATATGGAACTAAGGCCACAATCAGGTCTAAACCTATTGCAAACTTTCACATTGAGCCTCATACTCCAAGCCCAATCAATGCCAACTGTTCAACATTTGATCAAGAGGAATATCCAGGCATAGATGAAGCTGACACCAAAGTTGGAGGCATCCCAAGATTTGACTCTTGATGAATGGGCAAGCAAGGTACATGCTTTTGATCCCTACAAGGAAATAGAGGAATTTGAACTAGGAGTTTATTGCATGCATGAATAAAATCAGCCTATTCCTAGCATCACCAAGCCAGACCATAAAGATGACAATGAGGTATGGCATATTGTTCTTTGATGGATCAAGAAGTAGACAAGGTGTAGGGGGAGCTATGCTTGTTTCACCTCAAGGAATTAAGTATTATTCAAATTTTAGATTTCAGTTTGCATGTTCTAACAACACTGCTGAATATGAAGCTTTGATACAAGGATTGCATTGGTCAAGAAAGAGAGGTATCAAAACTTACAAGTCTTTGGTGATAGTGAACTGATTGTTAATCAAGTTAAAGGACAACATGTTGCCAAAAATGACCTGCTCAAGTGTTATAAGAATAGGGTGTGGGACCTCATTGAGGATTTTGAAGGCTTTGGCATCAACTCCATCCCTAGGAAAGAAAACCAAGTTGTTGATAGGCTTGCAGCAGTTGGAGCAACCTTTGATGTTGTGGAGAGTATCAAGGAAGATAAAGTGCAGCCAAACATTCATGTGATTGTAAGGCCATCAGTGCCAAACAATAATGTAAGTTGGTAAGTGTTTGAAAGTGACCAACAAATCATCAATTTCTTGCAAGAAGAAGTTGAGTTCTCAGCCAAAAATCAGGAAAAGTTAGAACAACAGTATGGTGATCAAGTGGTATTGAGAACCAACAAACTGCCAAAAGGACTTGTCACTTTGGAGTCCATCTTTAATCCTAATGATCAATTTAGGAAGGAGAAAGCAAACATCCAAGTCAAGGGAGAAGATTCAATGCCCATCTCGGTGGGAGAAGGCAAATCACTTCAAATTGGTAAAGTGGCAACCAAGCAAGAAAGGTATGAGTTCATGCAACTTTGCCAAGAGTTCCGGATATATTTTCTTGGAGCTATGAAGACTTGAGGGGTTTCAATCCCAAGCTAGCTCAACACACAATTGAATTAGATCCAAGTGCTAAACCCATCAGGAAAAAACAAAGACCAATCAATCCACACATGGAGCCTCTCATGAAGAAGGAATTGAATAAGTTAATAGAGGAAAGTATCATATTTCCCATCAAGCATTCAAGATGGGTTGCAAACTTGGTTCTAGTTAGAAAGAAGAGTGGAGAAATCAGATTGTGTGTAGACTTTAGAGATTTGAATAGAGCATCCCTTAAGGATCATTACCCACTTCCTTCTATGGAGCAGATTTTGCAAGTTGTTGTTGGCTCTGAGAGGTTTTCATTGCTAGATGGTTATTTAGGGTATAATCAAATCATGGTAAAGGAGGATGATCAGTTCAAAACAACCTTCACCACCAAATGGGGAACCTATGCATATAGGAAAATGCCATTTGGGTTGTCTAACATCGGAGCTACCTTCCAAAGGGCAATGGATATGGCGTTCAAGGATTGATCAATAAAATAGTGTTGATATACCTAGATGACATTATTGTATTTTCTAAAAGTGCAGCAGATCATCTCTTTCATTTGAGATAAGTGTTCCAAAGATGTAGAAGATTTGGGGTATCCTTAAATCCCAAAAAATGTATTTTCCTAGCTCATGAAGGAAAGCTCTTAGGCCACATTGTTTCCAAAGAGGGATTAGCAATTGATCCTAGAGAGGGTTGAAGCAATAAAAGCACTGCCATTACCAAGTCACAAGAAGGCCCTTCAAAGTTTCTTGGGAAGAATCAATTTTGTTCGAAGGTTTGTTCTAGACTTTGCAGCCCTTGTCAAGCCAATAACTATGATGTTGAAGAAAAGTATGGCTTTCAAATGGATAGATAAAGGTAAGGAAAGTTTTGAGGCAATCAAAGAGGCTATCTCACAAGCTCCAACTCTCATTAACCTAGATTTCTCTAAGGATTTTATCCTTTATGCATTTGGAGGTGATGATACAATTTTTGCAATTTTAGTACAGCAGAACAAAGAAAATGTAGAGCAGCCAATTGCCTTCTTTAGCAAAAGCTTGGAGGACTATGAGGTGAGGTATTCCTTCATTGAGAAGCATGTTCTTGTAGTGATTAGGAGCTTGAAGAAATTTAAGCATCTAGTTTCAAACAACAAGGTTCAATTGTTGGTTTCTCATGTGGGAGTTAAGGACTTCCTCCTCAACAAAGACCTAAATGAAAAATGTGCAAGGTGGATTACTCATGTCATGGAGTATGACATTGAGATCAAAGTCACCAAGCTGGTCCAAGGAAAAGGATTGTGTGAGTAGCTGGTCTTGAGCAAATCAATGGAAGCAAGCAATGGGAAGGATTTTGTTTTGGCGTTGTAAGACAACCAAGAACAAAAAGATGTTCAAGAAGAGAATGGTGGTATGCTCACTCCCTGTTGGACCCAAGACATAATGCACTTCTTACAAATAGGCCTATGCCCTCCAGAGATGAACAAAACCAAGAGAAGACACTTCATATTGCAGGCTATTCCATATGCACTTGTTGATGGTGTCTTGTTCAAAAAGGATATAAATGGAGTGCTGAGATGCATTGGGACAAATCAAATTAAGAGAATGTTAGAAGAGTTCCATGGTGGATCAGCTGGGGGTCATTTTGCTCCAAGAGTGACAGCCCTCAAGATTATGAAGGCTGGTTATTATTGGCCCAAGGTGTTTAGTGATTGTTATGCATGGATCAAGAGGTGCAAAAATTGTGCATTCTTCACAAGAAAGGAAAGATTAGCAGCCCTTCCATTGCACCCAATTTTAGTTGACCAGCCATTCATGCAATGGGGTTTGGACTTCATTGGAGTCATTAACCCAAACTCAAGCCAAGGACACAAGTGGATTCTAACAACAATAGACTACTTCACCAAATGGACTAAGGCGGTGGCACTCAAAGAGGCAAATGAATCTAGCATTCTAGACTTCTATGAGGGGATAGTAACCAGATTTGGTATACCTGCCACTATAATATTAGATAATGCTTTGGCATTCATAGGATCAAAGGTAACTGAATGGGCTATTAAAAATGGGATTTATCTAAGCACTTCATCAAATTATTACCCTCAAGGTAATGGCCAAGCTGAGTCTACCAACAAGAACCTATTAAGGATCATCAAGAGGACTCTTGATGAAAATCAGAGGACTTGGCATACTAAACTTAAATCAGCCTTATGGGCTAATAGGATAACTCCCAAGAGATCCACCGGTAACTCTCCATTCAGACTTGTCTATGGAAGAGAGGCAATTTTGCCTATGTCACTTGAGTTGCCAACATTGGAACTCATGAAGCAATTGGAATTGTTGGAGTTTGAACCCATGGAGGTTAGATATGCAAAATTGATGGAACTCCAAGAAATCAGAGAGCATGCAGCCCAAATAATGGAGAAGGACCAAGCCTTGATCAAGAGAACCTTTGATAGGAAAGCTAAGGCTAGAACCTTCCAAGTTGGAGATTTAGTGTTGAAATGGGATGTAGACCGAGAAAATCTAGGAAGGCATTCAAAGTTTGATGCCATTTGGAGTGGCCCCTACATGGTCACAAAATGTAAGAACAATAATGCCTTCCAATTATCTACATTAGATGGTGAAGAACTATAGATTCCAGTTAATGGAATCCATCTAAAGCATTGCTACTAGAAGGGAAACTCCTCACCTTGTACATATTAGCTTAAGATTTTCATTCCTCCAAGTGCTTGTGCACATTGTTTTGTTGTAGCTTAGTTTTACATTTCCTAAGTGCTTTGGCACAAGCTTGTTGTCCCAAGGATGCATCTTTGCAGGCCATGTTCCAGATCAAGTGATGTTCTACTCTCACAATCTTCTTTCTAGAAGTTTTCTAATGAGTTGAGAGTACCAAGCAGTTAAGTTGATGACTCCATTGCCCAATGGATTGCTTCAGGCAGCTGGTCACTTCATCCAAGCAGTAGATGACCCCTTTGAGTCACCAAAATTGTTATCCAAAATAAGCCCCTTGCTTATTTTGACTAACTTTCTTTCATTCCTTCCTTCCTTGTGTCTCAGTCAAATTTTTTTACTTTTAGGCACTCAAAATATTTTGGAAATAGCTTTATTAGATAGAGAATTTTCTCACCTTCCAAAAAGGTAAAATTTTCCTTCTAACTCCTTGTATTTTGCAAGTTATGGCTCGATGGAGTTTTTGAGGGAAATTTTCCCTGGGAAGGTCTACAACCAATAGGAATGTGCCACATGGTGGCGGTGGAATGGACGATCAACGGAGTAAGTTGGAAGATTCGCCAAAATGGTCGGAAGCACAAAGGAAAAATTTGGAGTGCATGCCCAAAATGAATAGGAGGATGACACGTGTGGCGTGGGGCATAGAGCGATTTTGAAATTTTTTCCAAAATTCAAAAAGCGTAGAATGGCCATTTGAACCCATGGACCAATGGAAGTGTGCCCATGGTAGTGGAGTGGTGGGGTGTAGAGATTTTTGGGGAAATTTTCCCAAATTCAAAAAAAGGGGAAAATTTTTAGGTTTCGGCCTGCCAACCCGATTTTTGCCCCAGTTTTTCCCTAAATCTTCAGAGGGGCATATCTTTTGATCCAGAGCTCGTTTTTTCTTGATTTTGGTGTCATTGGAAAGCTATTGAAGTCCTCTACATGATGGAATCTTCAATTTTATTTTTTGGTGGAGTTTAGTGAGAGAAAAATGAGAAAAAACCTTTGGCATGGGGAAAAGAGCAGAACCGACATTCAACCACCATTTTTAATGCAGTATGGCTTCCATTCTTCTCTAACATGGTTGAAAATCTTGGGGAATGAATTTTAAGGGTACCCATGCTATTTTTATGGATTTGGTCAGTGGTTGAATCATTCATTTCATTTTTCCCATGTTTCTCCTTCCTGAACTCAGGTTTTCATTGTTAAAAGCCAAATTTGGCTCATTTGTAAAGGGTTGGATGTTTTTATGTTTTGCAGGCTCCCTCCTTCACCCTGGCAAGTGGATTTGTGGAATATCAAACCTTTTTTAGGACTACAACATGTTTTCTACATCCTTGCTATTATAATGCACTGCATTTAAAAATGGAATTGATAATGCAAGCTCTGTGAATGAATTTTCAATCATTTCTTGTGTTGTTTGCTCTATCCTGATCTTTCATTACAATTTTAGCAATTTGTGCATGATTTGTGTTGCATTTTTATAATCTGTGTCAATCTGCAGAAATAGATGTTCACCACTCCTTTGGTGTATCACCTTGTTAGTTTAGTTTTATCTTCTTTTCTCTCTTCTATCCTTGTCTCCTTGGTAGAATTAGAGTAGGATTTTGAGTTAAACCTCTACAAATTTCATGCATACATCTGATCAAAGGAGTAGAGGAACCAACCTTTAATTTGGAGATTTTTTTCCATTTTTGCAAGTCCCACACTTAGGGAAAAGATTCCATGTTGTGCAATCACACTAAATTACCTAATTCTCACTTGCAGATCCAAGGTCATTTAGGGAGTGCTTTATTGATTTACACTAACACACTCACCTTCCTCCTCCATGGTCTTAGATTAGGTAGCAAAGCACACATGCTCTACTATCACAACACTAGACATGATCACACTTTTCTTGAATTTCATCAAACTACCACCACCTTCACCAACACCTACAGATCTAAACTTAGATAAATGTTTTATTTCTTCTATATTAAGCTCTTGTTTCAATGTTAGATTCCTTATTTATTTCTTTCTTCTACCAAATTCTCTGTCATATAACCACCACTCACCCAACTATCTGATATATTATCAACCAGATCATTTCCCTCAGCCTAACACCTCCACCAACCTTCCTAAACCTCCACATAAATCTTACCACCCTTCTCAGCTCCCTTACACTCTCGTGCGTAATCACAGAGAGACCCAAAACCTCATTTTTGGGATTTGGACCATATTTCCCCTACCGATGTCAGTTACCTAACCATCATCGGTCATCTTCCTAACGACATCGATTGACCCACCGACGCTTGTTTTTGTGTCATTTAACATTCTCTAACCAACAAGCTTCCAATTCAATCAAAATCAACCCTAGACCTCACCTGATCAATTCCAGACCCCTTGTTGGACCACTATCAAAGCTGTAAACCTCATAACAACCTACAAAATTTTCATATCTAATCATTGTTAGATTAGATTTACTTATTGTATTTGCACGAGATACCTAAATTGTATAACTACAGTAGGATTTCCTTATTTCATGGTACTTGTTGCATTAAGTTGTCTTTGAAAGTGGATTGACAACCTCTTAGGAAGCACCTCGCTTCTTGGATCTAGCATTTTTCTAGGCAGTCCACTAACCTATATTATTAATGTTATTTTGTGGTCTTGTTGTGTTTCTTATAGGTCATTCCTCCTAGCAAAAGGAATCTCTCTATGATCAACTTGGATCAAAAGTCAATAATGTGTGCATTCAACCAACAACCTTCTTCATCTAAAATAGGTATTCCTCCTATGCCCTAACCTCTTATTTGTTTTATCTCCATCACAAAATTCAGGTGAAACATCTTGGCACGCTCGGTGGGACCCATTTGGGGTTCTTTGCATTGTTCATTCTTAGGGAATTATTGTGTGTTTGTTTCTTTTTGAAGGAAAGTTCACATTAAAATCTTCTCCCTTGGAAACATTATTTTCTTCGATTGTCTCAGTGGTATTTGTATTTTGGGATTAAAAATAAATCTTCTTTCTTTCTTGCATTGCATTTAGTGAAATTCATGCCCTTAACCTCTTCATAATTTTTTCTCATCGAATATAATTTGTGGATTTGGGTTTTAAAATCTTTGCATCTCATTTCTATATGTTGCATTCTAGCTCATCTAAATTGTGGGCAACCTATATGCTAGAAGTCATGCCTAGCTGATGGTTGACAAATTGAACCATAGTTCACATTTTACATACTCTTTATACCAAATCACTGAAAATAAATTACACATTTCTTACACAAAATTTTTCCCGGAAGAAGTTTTCAACGATCGATGATCGAGAGGATTGGCAATGAGCTCTCATTGGTTTTCTCGGCTAGTCATCATATCGAGAGAAGGATCCCTAAGGAAAAACTTACCGAACCAAATCATAGTTGTCGGTCCTCTGTAGGGCACCTTCGCTAACCAAACATTCTATTTTGCTTACAATCAGTCCTAAATGACATAAGCCTAAAATCTATAGCTTAGGATTTGTGTTTGTTATTTTTTTGTCTGATTGTGTTTTGAGGTGTGAATTGTGTTTCTTCATTCTTCCTCATACTTTTACCCCATCATCATGACTAGTGTATTCCGGTTTATTCTAGGTGTATTAGGACTCCTCACAACCATACTCAATATCTGGGTTGGCTCGTTTATTAGATCTAAATCACCAAAAATCCATTTTTCTTCTCTACTCATATTTCATAAGAATCGATATCGATCTAGCGATAGAAATTGGTTATATCATTTAACCGACGTCGGTTAACAAACTCACGTCGGTTTTATGTTGTTTTGGTTATTTCTACCAAAATAGTATTCACCACCTTTCTGTTTCTTTCGTGGCTTGTTCTGCCACTTCATCACACTTCTGAGTCTCTGATATCATCTTCTGAGTCCAGGTTGACCCATTTTCACCTTTCATTATCAGATCTTTGAATCTCTCCTTTTGCACAGTAATCGGCATCGATTACCTTGTTCATCGACATTAGTCAACAAATCAGCGTCGGTCTCTATGTTTTGATTTATAATCAAAACAATGACTAATTTCCACCCTCCTGATCCATTTTGGTCCACATTTCTATCTTTTTGTATCACCAACAAAGCTCAAAAGCCTAGTTATACCATCAGTCACATGGTTTTGACTTGTAAATAGGACAACGCCCTTGCGTTTTCACGCTAGCCACCAACCGCTTCCACCTAGTCCATCCCCACCTTCTATTTTATCACCCATGGACCCCAACCAACCTATTACCATACACACCGGTGATGAGGAGTTCGTGAGACTCCTCGATCAAAACCCCACCTTACAACATTATCTGGCCCACTCATCCACTCGAGACTCTTCAGGGAAACTTATCTATGGCATACCTATATCCATTCCCCTTGTTAAGACCTACTACGCATCCGCCACTACTAGTACATCATTACTCACTCCTAACTCATCGCATGTGGTTTTTCAACTTGACCCCACATCATTGGTATATGTCACACCTATGATAACTACCGCACCCTCGACATCTATCACCCCTACGACGTCTACCATACCATCATCCACTTCACATGTGTCTTTTGCATCCCAAGCACCTTTGGTGTCAGAAAACCCTACTCCCTTCTGATACCTTGTCCTCTCCATCCTACAGTATCTTCCACCGATCAACATGATGGTATTTACTTCCACCCTGCCTACCTACACCTATCATCAATAACCCCTTATTTCATCTACCACATATTATGGGTATTTTCCCGTGACATCCATCCCCTCTCATATTCCCTCATCACATTTTTCATACTCAAAGCACCACCACATGCTGGAGTGATGTCCATGTCATACCCATCTTATCTCCCCCTTATACCAGATGGGGTGCTTCCATCATCACAACCTACAAATAATCTCATTAAAATGATGATGGAAAAAATGCAGACATTAGAAGCCTTTGTCTCTAGCTCGTGTAACTCTCTGACTTATGATGAGATTTTTAACAAGCCTATTCACTTTTTTGTGCCAATTCATCCCTACCCTACGCATTGGGAAATCCTGAAATTTAACAAATTTAAGAGCAAAGAAAACCCACAGCAGTATTTGTGGTCTTTTAAACACATGTGTTACCTCATAACTCATGATGACACTTTTTGTTTTGCAAACATTTCCAATGTATCTGACAAGACCTACTTTAGATTGGTATAGTGCACTACCCAAGCACTCCATATTTTCATTTAACCAGGTAGGTCAGGCTTTTCTAGATCATTTTTCTATCAACATTGTCAAGATGGTCACAATGACCAACTTGTACATGACACACCCATATGATGATGAATTTATTGTATAGGATTTTTCACTCATTAGCGCAACTTGATCAATCACATTTCAACTACCCCAAACTGAGTTGATAAATTTTTTTACCCGAGCTTATGCTAGACACATCTCGTCAACTCTCCAAGTCCAAAATTTAAACATATTTAATGAGGCTTTCATGATGGCATGAAAATGTGAGATTCACATTATCGAAGAAAAGAAAATTTAGTTATGCAACAAGAGCGCTCCCTTCAAACCAAATGATTCTTCTTCTTCTTCTAAACCACAAACCAATCATTCTCACAACCATTCCAAGGTTAAGGGATCCACCAATGCGGTGGTCTTAAAGGTCACCCATCTCATCCTTCGAACCAACCAAAACAATCTTCAAACCTTTCTCTAGTAAAACTTTCAAATTCAAGAGGGAATAATGAAAATAGACTCCCATTGGAGAGCCTTACTATTCCGTATTTGAAAAACTACTCAAAGTTGGGGCCATCGAGCTTCAACCAATCAAACCACATACTAGTTTTGATCCATCCCACCCTTTGCATGTATGGTACAAGGAAACTGATTATTGCAATTACCATCGTATAAGAGGTCATAATGACGGTAATTGTATAATGTTTAAAAACATCATCCAAGAGATGTTACATAACGGTGAGCTTGTTTTAGATAATTCTAACGCACCACCAACCAAAACCTATACATTTTCAGGAAGCCATTTCCCAACCACAATCACACGTCAAAACCAACTGGTGAATCCTCTGACACACAAGTGCATGAGGTTCACGCCATTTTTGACATGATACCCCTTATGGCCACTCGGTCACCATCATGCCCTCTATTGAATAAATTCTCACGCGAATTCCTTTACCCAAAGGGGAGTTTGTTCCATCTACTCCTCTACCCATGGAGGAGTTCCCTTACACCTAACCCTTCATCTATAGAGAAACCCATTTTGTCCATGCCTCTGCTCATCACAAAACCCACTATGTCTTCCCTCTACCCATGGAGGAGCCGATCACATCACCACTTTCACCTATTAATGAAATTGTCACCTAGTCTTCCCGCCAAGGAGGATTCATTTTGCATGTTGCTCAAATCAAAGGGAACCTAGCCCATTCGACTTCTTTGCCCAAGGAAGAACTTAGTGAACCTATTTTTCATCTCGCCTCCACCTATAGAGGAACCGTTCATACTCTTCCTACCTATAAGTGACACTTCTTCCATGACCTTCCAAGACCCTATTGATCTCCTCGCTTTGCTTTTACCTATTGAGGAAGAGGCAAAGACATTTCATGTGTCCCTTAACTTAGAATTTTGGATGAGTGTCACAATATGTTCATCGTTATCCAAGCCAAAGCATTTATCATGATTAGCTAGCGTTTAGATTATGTCGACAATTACGTGCTTTTAGATGTCTTTCGGCCCCTTCTTTCCCCACTCAACAACAAATATCATCTGCCGATACTTCCATGATTTATCCAAAGGTGTCTAAGAAAACCAAAATTATCTTTCCTATACCAATTTTAATCACCTCTTCTTCATCACCCTTACCCACATCTAAACCATTATCATCAACCAAGCCATTGTTCACGCAAAAACACTATCGGCATCTATACCTTCATTTGTGTCTAAACCTATCACCACTTTGGGATTCATGCCGACATTGAGCTTAGTCCATCCTCTTATCAAACTAGATCTAGCTACATACTCAAAAACCATCACAAATATTTTTCCCTTACAAATAAGAAAACCCAACCTTTTAGACCGCATACATCAGCTTCGCCCACTACCCCACTATTTCCTTAACCACTTCCATCTATCCTAGGCCCACACCCATCAACCTTGGTCAAGCATCCTTTTACCCAAGGTAAACCGAAAATGCATCAACCCACCTCCTCATCACATTCACCTGTCTCTCCTAAACCACCTACATTACTCGTGTCTATTGGGATTTAGGAACTATGAAATAGTGTTATGATTTAATAACAAACAAAATCATGCACACATGATCTAAACAATCCCCAAAATCTATACAGTGGAAGTATAAACCAAAATAATCCAAATCAAAACAAAGTACATAGACATAACACAACATGTATCATGGTTCACCCAATGTGGGCTATTTCCACTAAAGATAGAGTTCTCATATATATAATATAATAATATATTACAAACCAAACTCTTATGCATAAGAGTATATGTATCTCTACAAGAGTATATCCTCCTCCACATCTATAACCAGATTTGTCTCGAGAACATTAAACCGTGCCTCCATACCACCACTTGTGTCTCCTCTAGATATCTAACCAAATCTACCTAAGTGCATTACAACCATGCCTCTAAAACACCACTAGATCTCACATACCTAAAGCTACCATGCATCTGCCACTGTGACCAAACTCACACTATACTGTGAATCTACAAACAAGACCTCTAGAAGGGTCTACCAATGTGCAACCAAAATCATGCACCAAGAAGTAATTATCTCCTCCATCACTGCATCAACCTGTGAAAACATGAAGACAACTTCCTCTATAATACTAGATTCCTATGGATCAACAATACAACATGATCTCATGGATCTATAATACAATATCTCACAACATGTGGATCTACAAGAATGAGAAATAACAAGATCTCACAACAGATTGTGAATCTAAAAGAAGAAACACTAAGTACTTTACATACTATGCAAGGCATTACATGAGACTAAAAATGCAAAGGAAATACATTAGAAGATAATACCATCTTCTTACCAACAATGTACCTGCACTTTCCTTTTGTTCAACTTCTCTCCATGAAAGCTCTTGTCTTCATGTAATCTACTTTTTCTTTTTCTTCTTCTTCATCCTTTCAACCAAGGATAGCTCAATTCTTCTCTTTCCTCATCTAACACCTCTAACCCTAGTTTTCTAGATTATATAATCTTAGACAAATTTAGGGCATAATATCATGTAATTACATCTAATAGATTTTCTTTAAAACAAAAGCTATATTAAATCCTGTGACTTATAAATAAAACACTCACGCATAGGAGGTCAATGTCGGTCACCGCCTAACCGATGTTGGTTACTTATTTGATGATGTTGGCGGTTATTTCTGACCAATGTCGGTCACTTCCTAACCAATTTTGGTCACTATGTAACCCAGTCACTTTGTAATGCATGCTCCAGTGAAGCTATTTAGCTCCACAACCTAACAATCTCCCACTTAGAGATAAATTGTTGAACCTTTGTACCTGTACCTGTACATCACCGTCCTCTACACACCGTGAAGACCATCTATTCTTTCCTTCAACAATTCTCTCAAAAAATAAAATAAAACTAGGAAGATCAAACCATCTTCTCAAACCAAGAAGATAAAACCATGAGTTACCAAACCTACACGGTTATAACTAATCCGTGACAGCAAGCCTCAAGCTCTCACTGAATCATAACACCATACCAATTGTTGGTATCAGGAAATCAAGCCAACCAAGTGTCTCATGCAATAAGCCATCATGACTAACACACCTGTAAGAGCACTCACTAAAAACAATGTACTAAGTGTCAATCACATTCGTAGCCATACTGTAAAACCAACCATGTTCTCCAACCATCTATCCATGTCTCCATGCAACCACTACAAAGCGGTAACCGACCAAAGACAAGTCAAACTGGAATATGTTTAAGCAAAACAAGATCATGGGTTTAGACAACCCAAATGATTTCTACATGCAACCCGTGGTTAATTACTCCACAACACCGCATAGCTCAAAGAATTCAAATCGCATTCTACAAATCCAAAACTATATTAAAAACTAGCATGTCCAAGACAACCATCCATAGATAACATATCTATTAAGGAGTAACATAGTAACAAGAGGAAATACAAACATCCCTTACTCATGCTCAAGGCATCCATGTGTAAATCAAACATCTGTATCATTATAGACTCACAAAACTAAATATATCCACATGTAAAACTCACCATGTACATCCATCCATATCACTACACTCTCCAGAAGCTCCAAGTTTGCCACCAACTAACTCCAAATCAAATATGAATCTTGTGCTCATCAATTTTAATAAAAAACATCCATGCTAAACCATGCCAATAATATCAAGTGCAAATATCAGCAAACATGTCATCATCATACTCTACACAATCAACCAAGATGAAAGCAAAACAAGGGCACCATCTAAAAATGGTAAATAAACATTGTTGTCAAACATGTGACCAAACTGACCATGGTTTCCTAACTAACCCCGAACTTGGTCACTACTGATCGACCATGGTTAACCCTAACGACACCAGTCTCTGTAATTCAGCATATTTTCTCCTTTTCACCCTTCAAACTCTGAAAAATTCTTTATCATCTAAAACCAGCTGAATCAACCATCAACTACCTTCCCTAAGGAATATCCAAGCACCACAAAATAAACCAAAAGTGACATCACAAAGTAATAAACTCAAAATACTTGTAAAGTCGTGACTTCCCTCCAAAACCAACTTGTGCCTCCTGCCACTCTGAATAGTAGAAATCTCCTCTCACTCTGCATGTGCATCATGTATCCAATCCTGCAATGCCAACAACCATGGCTTGCTCCCACTAAATATGAAATCCCCTGCATTGCCTCTAACACCAAGCTCAAAAGCTAATATGTCAGTGAGAAATAAAACCAGATGAAAGAACTATAAAATTGATTCCCTTTCTTCTCTAAGAATACTTCTACACCACAAAAGTTTGGACTTCTTGTGAAGTAGGTGAATCACCTTCTTTCCATCCATGTGTACTCAACATCTCTCGTTACTTTGCAACTATGTCTTATCATGACTGTTCATTGAGGATCTCATCCTTAGACTAGAAACCCTTGTCCTCAAGATTCCACACAACCGAGAAATAAAATTCAAACAACACCAAAAACATGGTGTAAATCTATGCACACTATCCAAACATAATATCAGTTTCTCCAAACAAAATAAATAAAACATGAATCATATAGAGATACTTGACTCAAAGTCTCAATGGACTAACCGAGCCAACTCCATCCTCTTTCTAATATAAACCATGAAGTGATCTACATTGTTTTACCATGTACACTATGTGCAAGAAACTCGATCCTCCAAACTAGGACAAAAAAACCATCCGCCTCTCCCGATGAAAAAAAATTGTCTGAGATAAGTTGTCACAAAGACCTACCATGGTCATCCCCTAACCGACCACGGTTACCTGACCGATATTAGTTCCTCTGTGACCGACCTTGGTTCTCAGATCGATGTCAATGTTGTTGGAATGAACCCAACGCCACACAATTTGGCATAGAACACCACACCAAGTGCCTACTTTGACCGAAGACGATAGTTGAGTTCAAGAGTCATTTCAAGAAGCATCCAAATTATACAAAACACAATACAACAAAACCATGCAATAAATTGCATCAAGATGAAATACATCACCTTACTAGCACCAAGATACTCAACCGCATCTTCAATTGAATTACATGATTCTCTGATGGAATCCCCATCTTCGTTCCATGCTACAACCTCTCTATTGAAGCCCTGTGCATCTAACTGCACCAAGGATGCATACCTTCTCCTTTTCTCTGTCTAGATCTGCAATCCAAAACCATGCATGTGTAACCAAAACATACAAGCACTACAATACCAAGATAAAACCATACCTCTGTAACCCGGATCTACAATCTGACCACCATGCTTGTGCCTCCAAGAACCAAGGACACCTCAAAGCAAACAAGACACATTCCATGCATCTTCTCAATTCTTCAGATATGTGATTTTATGTTTAAAAGTAGGCTACCTAGTAACCAACCACACGGCCAGCTGTAATCTACCATGGTTGCCTTGTAATCGATCACGATCACCCCTCAGAATCGACCATGGTCACCCTACTAATGCTAGTTTCCACCTAACCGACGTTGGTCACTGTAATTTCCAGAAACCTTAACCTTCCAGCTCCCACTTGAGATTGAATCTCTTCCAGCGATCTTCTCACCAAGAAAATAAAACCCTTCTCTCATACACATATTAATAAACCACTAACAAAACCATGAAACAAACCCTTCTCTGAAATAACCAATCGACCAAGCTCTGATACCAGTTGTTGGGAATTCGGGATTACAGAATAGTGTTATGATTTAATAACAAACAAAATCATGCACACATGATCTAAACAATTCCCCAAAATCTATAACAGTGGAAGTATAAAATAGAATAATCCAAATCAAAACAAAGTACACACACATAACACATAACACACGCATAACACATCTAGAAGGGTCTACACATGTGCAATCGAAATTGTGCAGAAAATTTTCTCCTCCATATCAACAACTTGTGCAAACATGAAGACAACTTCCTCCACAATACTAGATTCCTATGGATCAACAATACATCATGATCTCATGGATCTATAATACAATATCTCATAATATGTGGATCTACAAGAATGATCAATAACAAGATCTAACAGATAACCAAGTGAATCTAACAAGAAGAAACACTAAGTGCTTTGCATATTATAATCCATTACATGAGACTAAACAATACAAAGGAAATACATAAGAAGATAAGACCATCTTCTCACTAAAAATGTACATGCACTTTCTTTTTATTGAGCTTCACTCCATAAAATCTCTTGTCTTCATGCAATCTAATTTTTGTTGTTCTTCTTCTTCTTCCTTTCAACCAAGGATAGCTCAATTCTTATCTTTCCTCATCTAACACCTCTAACCCTAGTTTTCTAGCTTATATAATCTTAGAAAACTTAGGGAACAATAGCCATGTAATTACATCCAATAGATTTTCTTTAAAACAAAAGCTATATTAAATCCTGTGACTTATAAATAAAACACTCCCACATAGGTAACCAATTTCGGTCATTCCTTGACCAATATCGATTACTTCTTGAGTGATGTCGGTCACTTACTAACCGATGTCGGTCACTGTGTAACCTAGTCACTTTGTAATGCATGTTCTAGTGAAGCTATTTAGCTCCACAACCTAAAAGTATCTTCACTTTTACCTAGGTCCTTGCTACCTCTCATATCTACACCTTTACCAATACCCTCATTATTACCCCTACCAATCGATTCCAAATTTCCCTCTACTACCATCTTTACCACATCTCAATCATCACCTTGGTTAACTTGTCCCCTTCCGCCATCTACCTTCCCTTCTACATCAAACACTATTCCTACACATTTACCCAAGAAAATACAACCCAAGCCCAAATCCCTCTACTTTCCAAAAAGAAGTTAAATCTACGTCACCTCCAACAACCATCTCAAAAGCTACACCTTTACCAAAGAAGGTGTATCCCAAAACCAAAATTGTACTATTTACCAAACCGGTAGTTAAACATACTTGATGCAGCCTAGAATTCTCATATAACACCTAGTCACGCTGGCACATCACTCAACATAGGCTAAGTGCTCACTCGAAGCGTGCCAAGGTACCAAGTCCCTCTTTAGGGTTGTTGTAGTAGGATGGTAGCATGGTGAAGCGATAAGGACATATAGTTAGAAACTAATCCATCATTACACAGTTATACTGAACCAGATCTATAAAGGCATGCATTTAAGTATAAATCATCAAGAAATCAATAGCATGCAATGATAACACATATAAGACACTTTGGTTTGGCCAATATTCTTCATATATTAAACATGACAACAATACAGAGGCTTGATACAATAATAGTCATGCGTGCATGGATCTATTACAATTATCCAGTCTCATGCACTCATGAATCTCTAACCCTTCAACACGGTATATCAACTAGGTGATTCATCTAATATATATAGGGTGGGGAACTTTCCCTTCACCACTAACTATGCCAAAAATAGGTCGCACGCTAATAATAGCCATGCACCATTTACAATTATAGCCATACATGCAAGTATGCTATCTATAGATCACTTACAGTTAACTAGAGTGATGAATCTATTCTTGGATTACTTCCATGCAAGAGTGCTTCGATATGATCCTCGAAATATAGACAAAGCATGGCACGCAAGTCTCAACATTGCTTTGTGTGTTCCGTACACCAACCTCTAAAAATAGACTTGATCTACAAAATCAAAATCAGCTAAGTCCTGAAAGTTTGACTCTACACCTCCATGTGTGATGCCTTCCTATTCCTTCGCGCCTTCGATCCCATCCTATTTTTCCACGTGGACTTTGTGTGTGAGTTCTGCTAAGTGTTTTATCTGATCAACATTACCCCACACTAATCTCATTATCGCCCGACAATGGTGATGTCCACAACTGAGTAAAGAATAGTTGAAATATAGAATGCTGAATGAATCTTACACAAAGAATAAAAAAGAATTAAAGAATCAAAGAATTATTCAGGCTTCAAGCTCCTTCGTTTCTTTCTGAAGTATCATCTCTGGATACTCCTCCTTTATGTCTACTTCTAAGTTCTCCCACTCCATTAATGCCTTTTCTACTTTCTCTGGAACATCCACAATGATAGATTCTAGCTCATCCTGAGTTAGTTTTCCTTGCTCATTCTATATTACAAGCATTATGCTTGACATAGATGTATGCATCCCTTCCAAGCACATCCATCTTCTAAGCAATGAGTTTTCCAAGTTCATCTAACCTCTCTTTATGCGGTGCCTGTGCCATGGCCAATGCCTCACGCTTCTACTTTACCATAGTTAGTCGTTCAGCGTGGCCTAGTGTGTCATCCTTCATGGCCTTTTGCACCTCATTGTCTTCTACCAGTGTTTTTACCCTTATTAGTGCATCTGGAGCTGTGCATATCATTAAGGCATGATCAGGCTTTCTTCAACTCCTCTCGGAGTGCTTGTAGTAGGCCCTCATATGTAGCAATCTTCCTTGCTACTGCAGCCTGTGCTTTTTTTGCCTCTTCTGTTGGGTCCTTGGGCTGCTCTGGTATATGCACCTTTTCATCCTCAATACTAATTTTATCATTGTTCTTACATAGTGCATCACAGAAGGAAATTATTTTGGTACCTTGTGATTCCAAATGTGGGCGTACCTTTAGTATATCATCTCCAATTTCCTCCACCATACTAACAAAAGTCTCATATTTCCTTTTTCTCAGATCCCTCTCCTGCACTAAATGCGCTATTTCCACATCCTTTGCTTTTAGCTTCTCTGTCAGCGCTTTAATTGTAGAAGATTTGTCAATGTTTCTTCTAGCTACCTCAATAAATACTTTCACCAAGGCATTTCTTACCTGCTCATCCATCATAATAGTTGGTTTAATTGTCATGTGTCGACTTTTGGTGCCTTCTTCAATCATCTAGATGCACATGATTCTTCATAGACATCAAAATCTGGTTCATCCATATGTATGCATCGACCATGAAAGTTGCTTTCATGTTCATAATGTCACCTTGTTCTCATCCATAAGCACCCATCCAAATAAATCTTTTTGTGCGATGGTGCTCTGGAACCAAGCGCAAACAATCTTCTCCTAGTCCTCTGCATACCCCATTGTTTGTACCCTTACGTCCTCACTTGTCCGACGGGACCTTGGCCCTTTTGGAATGGCAGCATCAAGGTTAGGAATATTGGTTGTATCCTCATCCTTGCCTTGTGTAGCTTCTGATTTCTCCCTTTCTTCCTCTCCATTCAGTTTTCCTCCTCCTCATTCTGAGGCTCCTCTTCTGCCCTATGATGGATTGGAGATGGAAGCGCTTTCTCCTTAGACTCTTCCACTTCTTCATCTAGCTTGATATTTTCTTCTCTTCTTCTCCTAGGTTCCTTTACCGGTGAGAGTCGCGGTGACTTCCTTGTTGTCTGCTAGGCTTCTCCTTGCGACCTTGTGTGCTTGAACACCTTTCTAAACCTTTGGTCACCCTATGCTACCTCAGTATTTTCTTCTCCTTGTGAATCCATCACGTGCTCCTCCTCTTGTCCACTAGATGGTTTCTTCCTCCTACGCACCAAACCACCACTATCCTCATGCTCTTCGTCCTCTTCCTCATCATCCTGCATGGGTTTAGAAGGCCTAGGTGCCGGGATGTTTTCCATAGTATGCTTCCCCTTTGGTGGTCCTGGGAGTGTGAACTCATTCTCTACATACTTATTATTTTCCATCTTTGGTTTAAGTTGGAGATATATGAGCATGGCCCCGATATCCCCAACAGCAAGTGTTTCTAGTTTGATACTCAAAATCTCCGAGATAATACTCTCGTTGTAAGCATTCTTCCCTAGATATCCATACTTCTTTCACAAGGTGTGGTATTCATAATCCACCTTGTCTACATTAAATACTAACCTCCTTGTATTAGTGAACCAATGAACGGAAGCTTGAAAATACCTTGCACGTGAATGCGTACATTAGTTTGTGCCAAGGGCTCCACGATCCATCCACCATCGAAAAATGTGCAGCAATACAAAAGTCTTTGGTAAAAGAAAATTAAACCTCGCTTCCCAATACCGAGGGTAAATCCTTTGGTATGCACCACTCCTCTTCAAAAGCCACGCAGAGCCTATCATACCACATCTCCGCTCTCTCCTTTACCCCATCTGTCATAGACCCCTTGCATAGATACTTGCTAAATCTTTTGCTGGAGACTTGTTATTCATGGGGTATTCCCATATATTTTCTTTTGGGCCATCCGGTACTCCAATCTCCATGAATACTAAAGAAAGTAAGACAAAACCAAAACTTATCTTACTTTTGTGTGCACTTCCTCTACTATTTGTTCTGCAATAAAGCTGGCAATGTTGTAAATAACCCCTTCTGACATGCGCTTTGCCACATGTAGCCACATTGAGTTTACTTGTGACCAACGATCTTGGTCATTCAATTTCGTAACTAGGTGTGTTGCTACTTTTACTACTAGACAATCATGTAATTTGTCTATGTCCATTCCATGCGGTCCTTTCTGGTATCCCAATGCTTTGTGTGTTTCCAATATGGAAACCTTGTCAGTTAGGTCATTTTTGATGTCCTCACCCGTCACCTTTAAACCTATTACTATGGCAATTAAAATGGGTGTTAGTCTTACCCTTCGCCCTACAAAATAGAAGAAGTCCTCATGGACTTGACTCATCAGCCACCTGTATAATGGTGCATATTTCCCAAAGTATGGGAGCTCATATAATTGGTAAACACCAATCCTTTTTAGTAACTTCTCCCCTATGTCATCATATATTGGCATCCCATCACCAGTTTTCTGCCTGTCCATTTGGGAGTTAAGTAAATCATCCAACTTCTTCTGATTTTCCTTGGTTCGATGGTTGTACTCACTTATTTTTCTCTTTCGTATGTGGGAATCCCATTCCTGGCCCATAATTACTTCTTTAAGGTACTGCATCTCTGAAAAATTACTCTTAGGAGTCATCTCTTCCTCCTCTTCCACTACTACCTTCTTCTTTCCTTTTGTTGTTGCTGCTTCCTTCTTTGGAGCCATTCTTCCCTTTGTGTTGTGTTTCTACACCTTCTTCTATAACTCTTTAATGGTTTACTTCAAACCCTAACCCGATTCAATCGTGCCCTAAATTGTAATCATGAAATCACGTGCCCTAGCTCTACTATGTCAATCTACTTTTTCAAACCCTTCTCCTACAGGATACAAGCTTCTCCAATACACAGATCTACCTTTCACACCTGGTTTCACCCTCTTCGCACCTTGAATTGCTTACTCAACTCTTCACACTTAGCTCTTCATCAAATTCTCGTAGTTGCAAGGGTAGAAATGAATTCACATCCCATCCTTATATAGATTTTCAATTTTTGATGCATTAATTACTCCTCCACCTACCAAATATTTCTCATTTATTGCTCAATTTTGTCATTTTTGTGTGGTACATCTTCACACCACAACTATAACCTTCTAGTGCGCCTTCCTACCTTCTGGTCACAGACTTCTCTTCAGCGCATGCACTAGCACTCGAGTACCTCATCATTGCACCTTCTTCTAATAGTTATCATGGCTTCCACTTACCTCGCATTATACTTTTCCTTCATTCATCTCCATCCTTGGTTACTTTTGAGAAGAAATCCTTTGTAAATCACCTTTAGTAGCTTACTTCCTCAACATCCATAGCATTATACCTTCCAATATTCACAGCATTATACCTAGGAGTCACCAACAATCCACCCCATACTAAAAGTATGTGCAGTCCTCTGCGCATCAACATGCTTCATATTGTAGTTAGCTTCATGCATGCGAAAGCACACTTATTACACAAAAATAAGAACTAAATTGACAAAGCATAGCGATGATGAAAGAAACACATTAAGGAAATGCGAAAGGGAAACCTAATCTATCTAGAAACACTACCTTATTACAAACACCAAGAAGACTTATTTATAGTAGGGCTTCAACCTACTCCCGTTAAAGTAACCAGGCAGCCATGTTCCATCAATTGCTTCTAACTGGAAAGCACCTGACTCAAGTATGTGAGTTATAACATATGGCCCCAACCAATGCACCTTGAGCTTCCCTGGATGGCACAAAACTTAGAGTCATACAGAAGTACCATTTGTCCGACCGCAAGTTTCTTATCCCTGATATGCCTATCATGCCATGCTTTCTGGCGCGCTTTCTCCTATTTCTGACTCCATCGTGCTATGGCCCGACACTCATCTAGTTGAACCATGTTCTCAATCTGTTCTTCCAAATCTTGCTCATCAGCTAGACCTCCAGTGCGTGTAATGTGCAAAGAAGGTAACATAAATTCTATAGGAAGAACAACTTCCACGCCAAACACCAACTGAAAAGGTGTGGCTTTGTTCAATCTCTTATATGTTGTTCGGTAGGCCCAAAGAATAGAAGATACTTTTTCATCCCAATATTTTCATCCCACATCACAAATCTTGGTCAATGTGTGGCTCAAAATCTTGTTAAAAGCCTCAGCAGTTCCATTTGCATGAGGGTGATAGGGTGTAGTCTTGTGGTGGGCAACCATAAACTCATCTAACAGAATTTGGATTGTCTCATTTAAAAAATGGGTGCCCCTATCATTGGTTAAACTTAAAGGAAAACCATACCTAGTAAGAACATTTTCCCATAAGAACCTTGCTGTTGTAGCTGTTGTACAGTCCTTCGTAGGTGTTGCTTCTACCCATCTCGTAAGATAATTGTATACAAGTAATGATATAGCATGATCCAGTCCTACGCGCAACTAGTGAAATAGGCCCTACAAAGTCTATCACCCATTTCTCAAAGGGTTCTACACTTGTAATTGGTCGTAAAGGCATCTCATCCCTCTGTCCTAGTTGACCTAGACATTGATAATGGTCACATGCCTTACAATACTCCTTACAATCCTTATACAATGTTTCCCACCAAAAACTAGTAAGTAAGATCTTTTACATTGTAACATCACATGCATAGTGGCCACCTACAATACCACCATGGGCTTCCTCCATGATATCCTTTTTTTCATGCTCTAATACATAACGACGTAACACCTCATCTCTGCCTAACTTGTATAAGTCACCACTGATTAACAGGAATGGTGTCGTGCGTATAGCAAGTTGCTTTTTCTCCAAGGACCTCGTGCCTTCTGGTGCCATCCCCATCCTTAGGAAGACAACAATGTCCTCTAATTCTGTTGGCACGCATTGTAACCTATAAAAATGTGCATTAGGCATGGTCTCTTCTATTGTTTGTGCTTCTTCACCTGATTGAACTCTAGACAAGTGATCTAGTCCGAATTACTTTTCCCTGGTTTTACCACAACTGTAAAGTCAAACTCTTGAAATAAGAGTATCCATCTACATATGCACCCCTATAAGATGGGATTGTTCACCAAATAATTCAATGCCATATGATCTGTATAAAACACAAAAGGTGTGGCCAATAGATACTGTCAAAATTTGTGTAAGGCATATATCATGGACAAAGCCTCGCGCTCTGTAGTGGTATAATTTTGTTCTGCAGGGGTCAACTTCCTACTAGAAAAACAAATGGGATGATCAACTATACCTTCTCCAGGTTGAGCTAAGACAACACCAATGGTTGTGCTAAAGGCGTCCACATGAACATGAAAAGGTTTATCCCATGAAGGAAAGCACAAGATAGGCGTGGTAGTAAGTTTCTTCTTCAATATCTCAAACGCGCACTGCTGCGACTCCCCCCAATAGAATGTACCTTTCCCTTGAGAAATTCTTCCAAGGGTGTAGCAACTTTGGCATACCCTTTTATAAACTTCCTGTAATACCCTGTATGACCCAAAATCTGCGCACCTCACTCGACTAACGGAGCTTTTAAGCCTAAAATGACCGTAACTTTATTTGGATCGACCAAGTAACCCTTCCTTGTAGATTATGTGTCCTAAAAGTATGCCAAAGGGAGTAGAAAATATGCACTTATTAATATTCAACAAGATACTCAATTTTCTACATCTTTCAAACATTAAGCAACAAATTTTCACAAGGATCCTTAATTAGCCCATAAACGGTCCAATCATCAAGATAGACTGCAAGAAGTTGTGAATAAAATATTTGAATGCTTGCACCACTATCCTTGAGAATACAGCAGGTGCATTCTTCAATCCAAGTGCATCACAGTATAGGAAAAGCTTCCCCATTCAGTAGTGAAGGTGGTCTTTTCTTGAACTTCGAGGAAATGATAACTGATGATGACCACCCGAGAACCCATTTGTAAATGAATATATCTCGTGCCCAGCCACTCCTAATATTTCCTTTGTGAATGGCGTAGGGAAAGGATATGTAACACATGTTGCATTCAACTCTCTATAATCAACACAAATTCAAATCCTACCATCCTTTTTTATACTTATCACCATAGGACTGACCCATTTTGACTCATCAATGGTCGAATGATCCTAGATTTCAACATCTTGTCAATTTCCTCCTTTACTTTCTCACAAATTGGGATTCATTCGATAAGGTCTCTTCCTAACAGGGCGCGCACCTTCCTTAAGCTTTATCTTCATTTCTCCAAGTGATTTATGCATGCCTTTAAGTTCATGGTATCCTCTTGGGAATAAGTCCTCATAGTCTCAAAGTAACTCTATGATCTTTGCCACTTGATCTTGACCAATAATCCCCAATTATCACTTCCTTAGGTTCAGCTTTTGTGCCAATATTTACCTTTGTTGTCTTCATAGGTTCATGATATGTGTGTATCTACATCCACACTATCTAACACCTCACGTGCTCCATGTGAATGATCAAATTCCAAGTGCTCAACTTCCTCATCATCAATTATGTAAACCAACTTCCCCTTGTCCTTTTCCAGAGAAAGTGACTCAAGTAGTATGGTATCATCTACTTCTTCCTCAAAATGCACCCCTGTCTCTGTCTCACCAAATAATTCCTGAATAAGTTCTTCCGCTTTCCCACTGTCTCCCATGGTTAAGCACTTGATAAAGCTTAAATCCTTGTTCACTGGTGGTGTAGATGAGAAGAATTCAAAAGTTTGGATCATCCCTACAGTCAAATTCTGCAATTTCTAGTTTCGTGATGTAATTCAGCATATACATACCAAGCACACGCGTGTAACCTTATAGAGTAGAATAAAACCGATGCACCCAAAGTGAGGGCGGTAATGCTTCCTGTCCTGCTATCCAGAGTCTCTCACACTGCTGGATATGATGTTGAATAGGTTGATCACCATGATAAGGGAAAATCTTTGTAGGTGCATTACTTCTTGAAAACTGGTTGATAAGGCGGTCCCAATCTCTCCCCATTCCAAGAGATTATCCATGTGAACCACCCACCAACATGTTGTTATCCCATGTAAAGTATATGACAATATATCTCATCTTTTAATCCATGGCCTACTAGAATCCATCCAGAGAATCATCCAGATCTTTAGATCTAGTATATCAGGGTACTGAGTGACCTATACATCGGATAGAGAAAACCCTTTTTGCAAGCAACCGCGTGTGCTTAACTGTGCCCCACCACTAGTTCATAAGTACCATGAGCCCAATTATCACAAGCAATACTTGTAGTATCGCTAATTGATTGAGAATCTTCCCAATGAAGGATTCCTTCCTTGGATGGCTCATTGACCTCTGTGTTCCCGAATAACGCATATATAAATTTTGTTTAATTCCTCTTCACTCAAAGGTTCCACATATGGTATGGATTTTCCATCTATCAATGGTATTATGACCCTTTCGTTGTTCTCGAAGCTGATATACCCCTTGTTAAACCTCAAATCAGCATTGTTTGTATAACACCAAGGGCACCCAAGTAAAGCTGGGAAGCTATCTGCTTCCGCAAGTGCTAACACTTCGAAGTCTCCTATGAACTTGGCCCCTTGTATAGTGATAGATGCATCCTTCAAAAATCCTATGGGAGTAGCTTTTTTTCTGTTTTCCATGAACAATACATTAGATGATGGCTGTAATGGAGGTCTCCCCATTTGTACCCATGCATCCAATGTAAGTACATTCACTTATGCACCTGTGTCAATCAAAATATTGCTCAACAACCAACCATCCACAACAAAGCATTCAAAGTGATCTCCTTGTCATAGTCAATGCTATCGAGGGGAGATTCGCATGGAGTATTTGTCTTCTAGTCTCAGTTCCCACATGTGGAGTATTCCCCTTCAACCAATTTCCCAATAAAGGAATAATATTCTCCTAGCGCAACATTCTACATACCTCTCTGATGTCATCAATATCAAACGGGGCCTTTTATGTATCCTTATGCTCCAACTTCCGAGACTTCTCTTTCAAACACTTGTATTTCACCTTGAAGGTTTCTAAGGACCTCCATAGTTTCTTGATAGACTTCTTTCTGATGAGTTGGATCTGGATACCTAGCATGCAAAACCTCCTCCCTAGTGATTGTCGGCTTCTGTTGCAATACCTCTTTCACGCATGCCACCTCAGCTCGTGTGGTTATCTTGACTATTACTACCTCGGGTTTTGGTGTTAACTTGGGCATCCACTGATTCTCTACCGTGCATTGGATTCTAACCATCCCTATGCCTTTGTTTTCTTGCTTGTGTTGCTTACTGAGATGCTCATACAAGTTCGGACACTCTTCATAACTATGCCCCTTTCCACAAAATGAACAGGAAATATTTTGTGGGCATTCGCACCTATAATGGTCAGGTGAGCCACATGTATAGCAAGTTCCTCGAGGGAATTCACCTCTTCCCCCACCTCGGCCTCATCCTCCATATCCACCTTGATATCCTCGTCCTCTTCCACGACCTCCTTCAAATCTTCCGTCATTCCTGTCATAGCGCGCTTGATTATAATCCCTATCCTGATGCTCATTCTTTCCTTTAGAACTATCAACCACACTTGCCTATCACACCCCAATATCAATGACATCATGGATCTAGCCAATCAATCTACAATATTCAGTATCATGGGTCGTGGACCTACAAATTTTACAAAAAGAGGATACATTCTTCTTGATCGCAATGCGTTGTAGTAAGGGGTAGTGACTAGCATCATGATTTAAATGGAAAAATCTCATAGTCTAATAGCAGCAATGAATGTACAGATCTGCGAGGGAAACTATCCTTGGTGTGGCCTTCCACTTCACAATCTATACACTAGATTCCTGAGCGCGTCTCATGAGCTGAGTTTGCTGATAATTTCTCTAACTGTTTCACCATAGCTACTATCTGAGCCTCCAAGAATGGACTAACTCTAGTGTCAATACTCCCAACTACCTCAGCGTGTAAAGCTACTTCTAATGCTTTGTGTGGGTCGGTATAAGTCTTATGTGATAGTGCTCTTTAAAATGGAGTAATCAATCCCCCGACAAACCATTGTGCATGCTGACTTGCATGTATATCATAGGAGAGTTTGGATAGAAGTGTTTTAAAATGGGCATCATACTCACGTACACTTTCAGTAGTGCCTTGCTTTATATCCTTAAGTGCGCTTATACTCTTCTACTCAAACTCTAGGATATGGAACTCTTTTAAGAAAGCATCTTTCAATGCTGCATAATCAATACAAGTTTGATTGGGATCAAACTTCCTATACCAGCTATGTGCGCACACCTATAACGTAGTAGCAAATTGACTTGCCTTGTGCTCAGAAGCCATGATACCTTTTGCGTGCCACAATATTTCACACATATGAATATGTTCAACGTAACATCCTCGATACCTCTGTACTTTGGGAGATGAAGAGACATCTCCATATAAATGTTCTGGGGTTGTTGCGGGCCTTGACCACCCGACCTAGAACCTCCTTGGTTTCCTCTACCTCCAAAACCACCCGAACCACCAAAACTAGAACTACCCATACCTCCCGATCCTCCTCCTAAAAGTTAGAATAGGGCCCATAGATGCACTCCCCTGTGTCCCGATAGTGGTACTATACTGGACCCCTACTGATCTGTGAAGTAGTCCTAGTTCCAGAGGTGAATCCCACATTTGCGTGCTCATATTTTGTGCAGATGATGAGCCTGAAAATGTACCCCCAAAGAATAACAAAGTTATCTGTGCTGCCATTGATGTACTTGCTATCTGACTTGTTTCTGCTCTTTCACTTCCTAAATGAAAAATTTTGTTTACATGTTGTACTAGATACTGGAAAACCAAGTGCAAGGGCTAGGTCAGCAGGTTGGCTTAGATGTGCACCCACGGCCCAGGTCATATCTATTGGCGTGCTTCCATGTGAGGCCGAAGAGGGTTCTCTGTCATGCTTTCCTAGATGGGGGAGTTCTTGATGCTCTAGCTCTTCTTCATCCTCATGAGCCTCAAATCCTTCACGAGCCATCTCTCTCCACAACGCCATCCGTTCTGCAACTTCTTGCTTCTTCCATAATTCCCTCTCATGTGCCTCATCATACTTCATCCGCCTCTCTTCCCTCTGTCGTGTTGCCGCTAGGTCTGCCATCTTTCACCAATCTTGTTCCTACCCCCACACGTGGAGATTTTTAACTTGCCATGGGCTTATCTTCCAAGTTCAACGTTACCATCAGTATCTTGATCGCTAGTGGAATACCTTGCAAATATACGTCCCTCTAGGATACCATAAGAACTGAAACTTAGCTACCTCTCGAGCACGAATAAGTTGAAATTGAATACTCCAGAATATAGTTGTTTAGAACACCGTAAAACCAGGTATCTACCACGTGCGAGTCTAGATCAAGTTAGCATCATATAGTGTTTGAAATTCCTCCTATGTCCAAACAAGTGTGCGATACCTCCAATTCTGCTTAGATGCATATGCAGTCAACCACTCGTATAATTCTATGGGAAAGATAACAAAGAAGCTTTCGTACAAACTATCATACAAATTCTGCTCTACCCAAGTGCGTGCGTTAAATCCAGATCTAGTGCTAAACCTTCGTGCATATTCTTCCTCCAGATCATGAATCCACTCTTCAACACTCACCAAAGTTAGCTGGTATGTCTTCATCGTGAACCATCCTGAAAACAACTGAAAAAGAGGTCCAATAGAACCAATGATGCAACCTAGAATTCTTAGATAACACCTAGTCGCGTTGGCACATCACTCAACATAGGCTGAGCACTCACCCAAAGCATGCCAAGGTACCAGGTCCCTCTTTAGGGTTGTTGTAGTAGGATGGTAGCATGGTGAAGCGATAAGGACATATAGTTAGAAACTAATCCATCATTACACAGTTATACCAAACTAGATCTATAAAGGCATGCATTTAAGTATAAATCATCAAGAAATCAATAGCATGCAATGATAACACATATAAGACACTTTGGTTTGGCCAATATTCTTCATATATTAAACATGACAACAATACAAAGGCTTGATACAATAATAGTCATGCACACATGGATCTATTACAATTATCCAATCTCATGCACTCATGAATCTCTAACCCTTCAACACGGTATATCAACTAGGTGATTCATCTAATATATATAGGGTGGGGAACTTTCCCTTCACCACTAACTATGCCAAAAATAGGTTACACGCTAATAATAGCCACACGCCATTTACAATTATAGCCATACATGCAAGTATGCTATCTATAGATCACTTACAGTTAACTAGAGTGATGAATCTATTCTTGGATTACTTCCATGCAAGAGTGCTTCGATATGATCCTCGAAATATAGAAAAGCATGGCACGCAAGTCTTGGCATCACTTTGTGTGTTCCACACACTAGCCTCTGAAAATAGACTTGATCTACAAAATTGGCTAAGTCTCGAAAGTCTGACTCTGCACCTCCGCACGCGACACCTTCCTATTCCTTCACGCCTTCGATCCCATCCTATTTTTCCACATAGACTCTGTGTGTGAGTTCTGCTAAGTGTTTTATCTAATCAACATTACCCCACACTAATCTCATTGTCACCCCGATAATGGTGATGTCCACAATTGAGTAAAGAATAGTTGAAATACATAATGCTGAATGAATCTTACACAAAGAATAGAAAAGAATTAAAGAATCAAAGAATTATTCAGGCTTCAAGCTCCTCCATTTATTTCTGAAGTATCATCTCTGGATACTCCTCCTTTATGTCTACTTCTAAGTTTTCCCTCTACAATAATGCCTTTTCTACTTTCTATGGAACATCCACAATGATAGATTCTAGCTCATCCTGAGTTAGTTTTCCTTGCTCATTCTATATTACAAGCATTATGCTTGACATAGATGTATGCATCCCTTCCAGCACATCCATCTTCTGAGCAATGAGTTTTCCAAGTTCATCTAACCTCTCTTTATGTGGTGCCTGTGCCACGGCCAATGCCTCGCACTTCTGCTTTACCATAGTTAGTCATTCAACATGGCCTAGTGTGTCATCCTTCATGGCCTTTTGCACCTCATTGTCTTCTACTAGTGTTTTTACCCTTATTAGCACATCTGGAGCTATGCATATCATTAAGGCATGATCAACTTTCTTCAGCTCCTCTCAGAGTGCTTGTAGTAGGCCCTCATATGTAGCAATCTTCCTTGCTCTTTGTATCCGTGATTTTTCGTGTCTTGCTTTGGTCCTTGGGTTGCTCTGGTATACGCACCTTTTCATCCTCCAATACTAATTTTATCATTGTTCTTATGTAGTGCATCACAGAAGGAAATTATTTTGGTACCTATGATTCCAAATGCGGGCATACCTTTAGTATATCATCTCCAATTTCCTCCACCATACTAACAAAAGTCTCATATTTCCTTTTTCTCAGATCCCTCTCCTGCACTAAATGTGCACTATTTCCACATCCTTTGCTTTTAGCTTCTTTGTTAGCACTTTAATTGTAGTAGATTTGTTAATGTAAGGCTATTTAGACTATTCTTCTTCACCTATGTCCACTCAAAGAAAACTTTTGACAATGATGATCTTTTAGATGAGGACCCAATTCCACCTTCTCCTATCGTCATAGCCCTAACCCCATACTTAGTCAAAACCTACATCTTCACTTCCATATCCCTTTTACCCTCCTCTGCAACTCAAGATTAACATGATCTCGCATTAGTTAACTAGCCAAAACACCTCTGAAATGCCTATGTGCCCAAATTATTTCACAAGAGCTTGTTCCTTCATCTTTCTTTGGCCTAGCATGTTATTACACCTTTCACAACACACTTTCTCCATCACCAATTCTTCCTCAAATTAATATGATTTGATTTTCTACTCACCCACATAAGGACAAAAGAGAGAGAGAAGATAGATAGTTCATCCACAACACCATTACCCAACATTCCATCTACACCTACACCTAAAATCACCATCCGTGGACCTACATACCTCATTTCAGACGGAGTTTCCCATCGTACAATGATCAAGCAATTAGCGTAGTCACCTCTAAATATTTCATTATATGATCTCATCCAAACCAAAAATCTCACCACTGGCACTCCTTTATATCTTGTAAACCATCGAGGTACTACCCAACGACCCTTCACCTGTCAATGCCATATCACCCCACACCACATAGCTAGCTACACTTACTACTTTGCCTAAAATTCTCTACACACTACCACTCATCAAGTTTCCAATGTTAGTTTCTTTAACTCAAAACTTTATCCTTTCCATTCAGATGATTTCGATCCAGCTATCTTCATCTCTTTTGATGATACTCATGTTTGATGAGTTATGATTGATGGGGGCATAAGTATTAATATCATTTCCTCATGTGCGTACAAGCAAATGTGTAGACTTGTTAATTACATGCATAATAACCTAGTTACGCCACACTCATTTAATGATGTAATCATGTCCACTCTTATCACGATCACCTTCATATCCATGTGGGTCCTCACATTCTTCCTGAAATCTTCTATGTTCTTAAGGGGGAACTCCAATATAATTGTTACTTGGCCAACCTTGGATTCACGTCATGCGTTGTGTACCTACAACACTTCATTGCTGCATTAATTCAAGTATGAAGGACACTTAGATATGATTCACATAGATCCTTTCCCTTTCAAACCTATAGCATGTTATAATACCCAAATGATGTCTTGATTACGGTCAAGGCATTTGGCGCTACTACCACTTCTTCGATGTCGTTCCTTCTTCCACGATAGACTCACCATCTTTCGTTACCACACCTACCAGTTTTTCCCCACCATCTACCACATGTGGCCCATCCATTCCTACCCCGATGTTACTTTAAAAGCTAATCCATCACCATCTTCCCATGCTTGAGTAGTTCATTTATCCTAGCTTCCCAAGTCCAAAATTTTGATCCCCTAGTAGATGTTTTTCCATGTCTTTCCTTGGGTAATATTGCCTTTATAGCATTAATACTTTCCTTACTCCTCAAGAGTATGATAGCCTACACCAACATCTATATTATGACCAATGAATAGGAGAATTAATTTCAGACTGTCCTCCTCATTTCTTCACAAATCTGATGTATGGAGGACTAGATGTCACTTCCTATTCACCCGAACCACCAACCACAACACACCCCTTTTCATATGATTTTAGACACCTCAATAAACGTTTGCTTCGCCCATACCTTTCTCCATCATTGTGCATGGAAGGGCTTTGTCTTTGGTCTATATGAACAAGGTTGGCACATATTTATACCCTGCATAACCCACAAACATAAATATCGTAGTGGTATCGGCTTCATTACACCACCTAGTCCAAAGAAAACTTGCATTCACCTCATAGAAGAAATGTAACCTTCACTACCTTCCTCACCTAGTATACCATCTTCTACACTATCTTCACATGTCACCCCACATTCCCCTACGGAGTCTATGGATCTAGAATCCATTCCTCCTTACTTTTTTTTTTTTTTCGCAAAAACCATTTCCTTAGACCCTCTAACCTATCATCACGATGGTGAGGCTCCTTATTCTATTCCGCTCCTTTATCTTGACATGTTAGAAGATGACACTCTTTCTATCAATGTTGTTGATCAATGGGATGATAATTCTCTACTTACTTATCTCGGTGAAGAGAATTCATACATTCATTTGTCATTACCATCTGAGACACAAACCATGTTGAATGAATGACCATAGAGATCAACATTCACACTCGGGATGAACCCTACATTCTCAAGATTGGCCAATTGTTAGATCCAACTGAGCAAGAAGCTTACACTTATTTCCTCCATAACCATAGCAACACTTTTGTTTGGTCGTCTACCAATATTCCCGGTATTGACCCAAATATCATGGTCCACAATATCATCACCATTCCTAACCCTAAACCTATAAAACAAAAGCTGTGGAAAATGCACCCACACATTTCCCTTCATGTAAAATAAGAACTTCAAAGCACCTCCTTTCTGTTTCTTTATCCTACCCATTGATTATCCCAAATGGATTTCTAATATTGTTCTTGTCAAAAAGGGACAAGGGGACTCACATATGCATGGATTACTTGTGACCTTAACCTCACTTTCCCAAATAAAACTTTCCTTTACCACAGCATTGACCAACTTGTTGATCTAACGAGATGCCATGAGATGCTCTCTCTCATGGACAAGTTCTCGAGGCCGCACGAGAAGATCACCATAAAACCACATTCATTACCCCTTGGGAGACCTTTGTTATCGTGTCATTCCCTTTGGTTTGAAAAATGTTGGTGTCATTTATCAGCATGCAATGACATATATCTTCCATGACATTATGCATAACATATTGGAAGATTATGTCGAAAACCTTTTGGATGAATCCAAAAGTCATGTTAAACATCTTCATGTTCTTAAAATTATCTTCGACTAGTATCATCAAATACTACATTCACCTTCAACCAAAGAAGTGTGTCTTCACAATTATCTCTGGAAATATCCTTGGTTTCATTATTTCTTTGCGTGGCATTGAAGTTGATCCTGCTAAAATCAAAGCCATACTTGAGATGCCGCCACCTATTAATCTTCGCTAGTTGCATAGTTTGCAAGGAAAATTTCAATCTATTCGACATTTTATTTCCCAATTATAGGATTGGTGTCATCCCTTTCATCATCTTCTTAAAAAGGATATATCCTTCCATTGGAATGAAGAGTGTCACAAATCTTTTAAAGCGTTGAAATAATATCATCTTCAAGCACTTGTGTTCATTCCACCTTAAGATTCCAAACCCTTCTACCTCTACATCTCTTCCATTGACCATTCCTTGGGGGCCATGCTCACTCATCAAGGAGAAATATAAGGACCAAACTCTTTATTATATAAGTCGTACACTTTTAGAATGTGATTCTAGATATACGCACGTGGAAAAGCTTTTCCATTATTTAGTCTTTGTGGCCACCAAACTTCATTGCTACCTACTCAACAAAAAACTTCGTTGTCACTAATACCAACCTTTTGCATTACATGTATACTAAGCATTTTCAACACTAACACACCTCTCGCTAGCTCATGCTTCTTTCCGACTTAGACCTAGAATTTATTCACCAAAATTCTATCAAAGGACAAGTGATTTATGACCAACTTGCAGACGCGCCACTCCTTGGAGATCAATCTTCCAACTTCAAATTCTGGATGAATCTATTGTTACTCTCTCCCTTTACAATTCACTTAGGGAAACTATTATTTACCAAGTGACCTTATTATTTTATGGTTTTAAATGTCAACGCGAGGGTGTCACAAGATTCATTCTCATTCCTCTTGATGGTGAACACATGCCTCTTTTTCATTCAAAATAGACTTCAACTACACCGAAACGTGGCTGAATATGAGGCACGAGTATTAGGTCTCCAAAATTTTATCACCTTAGCTATTACATCCATTAATATCTTTGGTGACTCACAACTAGTAGTGAACCAAGTCGGATGGTTCTATCAATTTCGTAATGAGGTCCTAAAAATTAAAAACATCATGTTGACCTGCTTTTGACCACATTTGATCACTACCACCTTTAAACTACACCTCGCTCCACTAACAAATTTGTGGATTACACTGCTTGCCTTGCCTCACAAATACCTACTTCGCCCTCCGATTCACAAATATTTGTCAAAGTACAGTGATTGCAATCTCCTTCTTATATTACCTATGGAGTAAATTTTGTGGGACGTATCGAAACCAACTCACATTACATTTGGTATAAGAAATACATTGATTACCTCTCCTTTTCAATCATACTTGAGAACTCACTCACAATGGTCGATGAGATTTTCTTCAAAAAGTCTCTCGTTACATTGTCATGGGAGGTCTCCTTTATAAACGTGGATTTGATGGTATCCTACTTCGATGCCTCACTAATTCCAAAATCCCATACACCATAAAGGAAATCCATGATAGAATTTGTGGTGGTCATTTTAGTGGCCTCACTGTCACTAAACACATCCTTCACCTCGACTACTATTGGCCCACCATAAATCAAGACTATTTTGAATATGTCAAATGTTGTGTGAAATGTCTATACTATGCTAACCTTCATCATACCCCTAGCCAAGCCTTACAAGTTGCTAGAGATCTTTGGCCTTTCTCTCAATGGGGTTTGGATCTTATAGACGAGATTAACCCTCATTCTTTTCAATGTCACCAATTGATCATCACAACAACTGAATACTATACTAAATGGGTGGAAGCCTCACCTCTCATTTCTACAAAAGCTAAGAAAATTTTTGAATTCATCAACCATCATATCATTTTTGATTTGGTGTTCCTCATCGTCTCATCACTGACAATGGAAAAAAATTAAAAAATAAAACCCTAAAAAATTATGTGATACATTTGGCATTCAACTCGGTATTTCTTCACCTTACTACCCACAAACCAATGGCCAAGTTGAATCGAATAACAAAATCTTAATAAAATTCTTATGAAAGTAGTTGACGATACTAGTAAGGATTGGCACACACACATTCCTTTTTCCTTATGGGTTTATCGCACTGGTATTCATACTTCCACCGTGGCTATACCTTTTTCTTTGGTCTACGGTACATAGGTAGTCTTGCCTCTCGAATTCCAAATTCCATCTCTTCGCATCTCACTCAAAGACATGTTCAATGATGATGATTTTTGCCAAGACCATTTGGATCAACTTGAGCTTTTGGATGAACTTCGCTTAAATGCTCTCAACCACCTTCAAATCTACCAAAAAATGTATCAAACGTGCCCTATGACAAATGTGTCCATGAACTAACCTTCAAGGTCGGCGATCTTGTCCTAAAGGAAAATCAACACATAACCAAAGAAGAGAAAATAAAATAGGGAAATTTCATTCCTAATTGGATTGGACCCTACATTATCACCCACGCCTATAGATCAGGCACTTATCCTTTATCTTCACTTGAAGGTAAACCTGAACTTGAGCCTCTTAATGTCTTGCATTTTTACCATTATACTATTGAATAGAGTGCTACATCACTTTATGTCACATATACACTTGTCCCTTGAGAAAAAAATTTCATCTGTCTACCTTATTTTAAGCACCAATGATTAAACTAGAATCATGTGATTATTTGTCACCATTTCGACCTTGTCTTAAATAGGACTACCATGGCTCTACTCATGGCATGATTCTCATGGAAAATTTTGTCTCCCTTTTCAAGATGGAATCCCATGGTCTTTTTCACTTAAAATACCCCTTTTCATAGCTAACATGTTCATGTTATGGTTTTTCCCTCATAAAAGAGGCCTACACTCATTTCTAGACTTGTCCAGTGACTTTTAGTCTAAAAAAAACTGAAAAGGAAAAATACCAAAAACCAATATGGGGTGGCAAACATATAATTCCTTGAGTCAAACTTTATGCAAATAGATGAATTCCTAAACAAATGGATGTCTATGTTCCTTTCTCGCTGCTATAAATAGACTGTTCCGTCGAAGGACAACTATAAAAATCCAGCCTAAATAAATTACCCTGAAGCATCAATTGATCACCTTGATGAAGACCTCAAGAGAAACTTCAAATATCCCATAATAGAATTCTCGCATTGATCATTCTATATGGTCAAAAAAAAAAAAAAAGAAAAGAGAAGAAAAATTAAGAAGATAGAACTTTTTGTCATGGACTAGCCTAGCTTGGTTTTGGGTGTCTTGCAGTAAGAGGCATAATATCCTGTAATAATGTTACGCTAAACAAACCTCTCCACCTTCCCTACTTTTTCTAATCTCCTAAACCACTCAAGGGATGTAGCATGTATTTTACATCTTGTGATCATGTCAATTTTGTCACCTATAGACCTTTTGCACTTGCAATGCATCTATGGTCTTATGTTCAAATAAGTCTATGGGTTCACACTTAGGGTTCTTACAACTTTTGGAAAAATCATCCCTCTAACCTTCTCATCTCTTCATGGGTTGATCTTTTTGACAGGAAAATCCTATTGACATCAACACTATCTATGTAGACATTTTTCTATACCTAAATCGAGCTTCATGCACCTTAACTCTTACCTATTCAATATTTCATCATTTTCCTATCTTACCAACCTAATTGCCCAATTCACCTATTTATTTCACTAACCCCATCTTATTATTCCCTAGTTTAAGGGAGAAACTACATTGACCGAGGCCCCATTCAAATGGCTATGTAGAAACACTCTTAGAGCATGGATCCCTTTGAGGTTAGCTCACCCACTCTTGTTGAGTTGTGGAGCTCAATTACTTCATTTTAGCATGTAATTGGAACTTGTTGGAAAACACAGTAACCGACATCGGTTAAGGGCAGACCGACATCGGTCAGGGAAGACCGACATCAGTCAAGGGAAATTTGGAACCGGAGTTGGTTACTGTGTGCGAAATTTTAATTAACTCTTGGGAATTATATCTATTTTTAGCATTAAAATAGATTTATTGATTGTAATTGCATGGCTAAGTGCCCTAAGTCTATAAACGACTATATAAGCACAAAAGCTAGGGTTTAGAAGTAATAAGATCAATAAGAATTAGAAAGAACTTGAAAAAGGTTGGTGAGAGAGAATTCTTGGTGGTAGAGCAAAAGCTTGAAGGAAGAAAGTATTGAACATCTGAGAGATGTGGAAGATTGTAAATCTTCATTGTATATCTTGTCAAAGCTTTGGATAATAGATTGGCTTGTTTCTTGGTGGATGTATCCACACTTTGGGTGAACCATGTTATATATGGTGTTAATTTATGTCTCTTGTTTTGTATATTTCTTACGGTAGAATATCCTCTTTTATTTGCATGTATGCTTATAGATCGATATATTGTCTATATAAACCAGTGTGCTAACCCCAAAAACTAGTATCGATATTTTTTTGTGGGTTTTGTGTGTTGACATATTTACTCACGAGGGTTTTACGATTGAGTGGGAGCTACAACAATGGTAGAAGATAATAAATACAAGATAGAGAAATTTGATGGCCGAAATTATCAATTATGGAAGATGCAGATTGAGGATTATCTGTATCAAAGAGATTTATACTTACCGTTGGATGACAAGTCTATACCTACGAAGATGACTGATGAAGAGTGGAAGATTCTTGACAGAAAGACTTTGGGATCTATAAGATTGAGCCTAACAGCATCCATGGCTTCCAATATTACAGAAGCGGCTTCTACGATAGACTTAATGAAATCTCTTGCTAATTTATATGAAAAACCTAGTGCTTCAAATAAAGTTTATTTGATGAAGAAACTATTTAGTTCTAAGATGCATGAAGGTGAATCTTCCTCTAGTCATTTGAATGATTTCCAATCTATTGTAAATCAGTTAAAATCGGTTGTTATACCATTTGATGATGAAGTAAAAACACTTTTATTCTTATGTTCTTTGTCTGATAGTTGGGATAACTTGGTAATAGCTATTAGTAATACAACATCTACTAATAATATTTTGAAGTTTGATGATTTGGTTGGTATAATCTAAAATGAAGAAATTCGCAGGAAGAGTACAGAGGAAACATCATCTAGAAATAATTTGAATATAGAAAGTAGGGGCATGCAGAAGGAGATATCCAAGAGTAAGAGTAATGGGAAATCAAAGTCAAGGGAAAGCAGATCTAAATCCAAAAGTAAGGGAATTACTTGTTGGAAATGTGGAAAGAAAGGACATGCAAAGAAAGATTGTTGGTCAAAGGATAAAGAGAATCAACAATAGGAAAAGGTAAAGAGGTGAATCTTGCTTCATCAGAGGTAATTCAAAATGCTCTTATTATTTCTTTGGATAATAGAATTGAATCATGGGTTTTAGATTCAAGAGCTTCTTTCCATGCAACCCTTAATAAGGGTTATTTCATAAATTATGTCCAGGAAATTTTGGGCATGTTTATTTGGGTGATGATGAACCTTACAATATTCTTTGGGAAAGGGAAGTTCATCTAAAATTGTAGAATGGAAATACATGGGTATTGAAAGATGTGAGGCATGTGCCAAGCCTCAAGAGGAATCTTATTTCTGCAAGGAAACTAGGTGAATCTGGTTGCATGGTTACTTTTACAGGAGACTCTTGGAAAGTCACCAAGGGTGATTTTGTTGTGGTAAGAGGTAAGAAGGTAGGAACGTTATATTTATCTACATGTATTATTGATTCCTTTTCTGCATTATCTACTTCATATTTAGATGCATGCATGTGGCATAATCGGTTGGGTCATATGAGTAAAAAAGGAATGTGAATCTTAAAGGCTAAGGGTAAGTTATTAGATTTGATAGATTTAGATCTTGATTTCTGTGAGCGTTGTATCTTTGGAAAGTAAAAGAAAGTGAGATTTCTCAAAGTTGGGGCAACTAAGAAAGAGCAAAAATTGGAGCTTGTACACTTAGATGTGTGGGTACCAGCTCAGGTAACTTCTCATGGAGGATCCTAGTAGTATGTTACTTTCATTGATGATGCTATAAGAAAGGTATGGGTTTATTGCATTAAATGTAAATTTGATGTTTTTGATACTTTTAAAAGTTGAAAGCCCTTGTTGAGAATAAATAAAATTCTAAGTTAAAGTGTCTTAGATTTGAAAATGGTGGTGAATACTGTAGCAAGTCTTTCAATGATTATTGTTCAGTGAATGGGATATGTAGAGAAATAATAGTTCCAAGAACACCACAAGAGAATGGTGTTATAGAAAGAATGAACAGGACAATCATGGAACGTCCTAGAAGTATGAGAATACATTCTGGATTACCCTTACAATTTTGGGCAGAAGCAGTTAATACAGTGGTTGATTTGATTAACCATGGTCCTTCAAGTTCACTAGATGGAGGAATACCAGAGGAATCTTGGACTGGAAAAGAGGTAGATCTTTCTTTTCTTAAATTTTTTGGTTCAGAATCTTTTGTGCATGTTGATAGGGAAAATAGAAAAAAGTTGGATGTAAAATCCAAGAGGTGCACTTTCATTGGTTATGGATCTGGTGATTTCGGTTTTTATTTTTGGGATTTAGATAATTCTAAAATTATTAGGAGTCGTGATGTTGAATGGAATGAAAAGAGAATGTACAAGGATCAAATTTTGGTACCCAAGGATGAGAAAATTGAGAAGTTTATTGATGAAAATGAACTCTCATATTTTAAAGAAACACCTACATAAATACACAAGTAACCATGGTCAGTTAGTCCACGACCAACATTGACATCGAATGTCAAATGAACTACCAATGGTTACTGAGAGGATCGAACCGAGCATCTTTAGTGAACCGCGTCATTAGAGGTGACCGGCGTCGGTCACTAGAAGTTGATACTAATGTTTAAGAGGCCCAGATAGAGTTGTTATCACCAAATCACAACACCCTTATGTTTACACAAGTGCATATACTTGAACTCACGATGTGATTGGATAACATGGGTACTATCTCCAAGTTGTGGGACTTGCTACTTGAGATAGACCTCCAAAGAAAGTTGGTTCTTGCTCCTAAACTACTTGCCACAATCTACTCTAATGTAGGGTAAACTAATTGTTCTAATCTAACTTTCCAAGGGACCAAGGAGAGAGAATGCATGAAATTAAATCCTACACTAAAGCGGTGATACACCAGAAAAGGAGGGGTGTGAGAGTAGTCTTCCAACGTGTGAAGAAATAGAAGTAAAATGCATACTAGAAGAGGTGATAACAGTTCTCCACAATCTGGAAAATGCATTCACAACAATATTTCATACATGCAAAATAATAATGAATCCTTGAAAGAGCATAAAGATAGACATAATTTTCTTGTAATGAAGGTTGAAAGGGGCAAGAAGAGTGCAAAAAAACACAACAGGGGAAGATACATCCACAAACTTGTATTTTTATTGCTTCATGATATTCACAGTTCAATCTATTACAAGATAAGGGTCGGATCACCATGTAAGGAGTCCACTACGAGGGCCTACAGAACATTATCTTCACAAAGCAATTTTGACAGGGCTTTGCTTACAAGAAAACTCCTTTTCTCATAATGAGCCCAACACTCCAATTTATAGAAAAAGAGAAGAGAGAGAGAAGGGGAAAGTTTAAATCCTGAAATCTATCCTTCAACCACTTGTAAGATGCATTAAATAGAGTGAAATGATTGTATGTTACTTGAAAAAGGCTTCCCATAATGTCCCAGTGCAAGGCAAGAGAGAAAGAATGATGACCATGCCTCTTAATTGCACTCCCAACTACCAAATAAATCATTTCATGAACACGGACACATTTTATAAAAATCTCCATCAATTCCTCATAAATCCCAAATTTCTTGATTTTTCATTCATACTTGGAGCCACGATTCCAATGGTATAAATTTTGTGTGATTTCGTTGAGAAATGCAAAATTTATGGCCTTCTAAGTGTGGCGGCTATTTTGGTTACGCTTGGGCATTTTCTATCATTTGATGGGAATGAGTATTAAGCTGTCTTGAGTTAAGTTTATTTTATTTAAATATATCTACCCTCATTACAATTAAGAAATTCTAATTACGGAATACGCCATGCTCATTCAAGAAAGTCCAATTTTATGAAAATCAGAGCTCGGAGTCAAAAGTTATGGCCATTTGAAGTTTCGAGGTCAAACTTTGACTTTTCTCTTTGATATCGGGTATTTGCAAAAATCAGGTCTGCGTGTCCCATTTGTCTTGGACACATTCTTCCACATCGGCCGATTCGGGCTTCCTTGTGTGGTGATTTTTCCTTTACGCGTCCCGTGCGTACTTTTATCCCGACTGTCCCAGACGAAAATCTCTGCACCACCCGCAATAGACTCACTTATGGCAAATCAGCTGATTCGTGTCCCGTGCGTACTTTTGTCTCAAGCTATCCCCGAATCGCCACGGAACAAAAACTTCCATTTTTGTTGATTTTCATTGGTTGGCCATTTGGCTTTGTGCTTCCGGATGTCCCAACATCCCTGCGGACCGCCAGACAAAAAGTTCTAAATTTTCCAATTCCTTTGTATTTCGGCCGCAAACTTGGTACGAAAAACCTTGGTACGATCCGCACTGGTACGACCCGCAATTCATTGAAACAAGACTGCAACTTTATTTTTGGATTTTTGTGATTTTTCCTAACTTCTTGAATTTTTTCCTTGGATGGGGAAGTTAGAGAGAAGCCAAAGGGACCCTAAAAACATGATATTTGTCCTTGAATCAAATTTTACTTGCTCGGGACTGAATAGTTTGATGCATGTTATCAAAATTACCTTGAGGGGTGAATTTTGGATAACAAGAGCCTCCGGTAACCCAAACTCCCGTGAAAAGGTCACAAAGGGTAAGTAAACTTTGAAAAGATTTACACTTCTCTATTTTATTTATTGTTGATTGATAGTGATGAATCGAGATAGCTTTGAAGAAGCAATGTGGGATAAGACTCATGTTTAGTAGGAGCATTGCATGGATGAGGAGATGGACTCCTTGGAACAGAACCAAACTTGGGATTTGGTTAAGTTGTCGGCGAGTAAGAGGACACTGCAAAACAAGTGGGTTTACAGGATTAAGGAAGAAGAGGGTGGACAGAAAAGGTACAAGGTAAGGCTTGTAGTAAAGGGATTTGCACAAAAAATAGGTATTGACTTTGGTGAAATATTTTCTCATGTTGTTAAGATGACTTATATTCATACTTTTATATTGAGTTTAGTTGTAGTAGAATATTTACATTTAGAGCAACTAGATGTGAATATGGCTTTCCTTCATGGTGATTTGGATGAAAAATTTATATGCAGCAGTCATTTGGGTATGAAGTCAAGGGTAAGGAGAAACTAATGTGCGAGGTTAAAAAAGAGCCTATATGGGCTCAAGCAAGCTCCAAGGCCATGGTACATGAGGTTTGATAGTTTTATGCATGAGCATGGTTATTTGAGATGTGAATCGAGCCATTGTGTTTATTTCAAGAAGCTTGAAAATGGGAGCTATATTTTTTATTCTTTGTATGTGGATGATATGCTTATTGAGGATCTAGTATGCGGGAAATTGGTGAGCTTAAGAGAAAGCTAACTCACACATTTTTCATGAAGGATTTAGGAGCTGCAAAAAAATCCTTGGCATGCAAATACATAGAACGGAAAAATAAGAAATTGTATTTGTCTCAAGAGGATTATATCTACAAGGTGTTAGAAAGGTTCAACATGTAGAATATAAAACTTGTTAGCACACATATGGTTGGACACTTCAAATTGAGAAAGATAAGTGTCTTTCATGAGGAGGTCAAATACATGACATGAGTGCCATATGTTTTAGCAATTGGAAGTCTCATGTATGCGTTATGGTTTGTACGGACCGGACATTACACAGAAGTGGGAGTTGTGAGTAGATATATGGCTAATCCAGGTAAAGAGCATTAGAAAGTAGTCAATGGATACTCAAGTATTTGAAAGGGACATCTAGCATGTAGTTATGCTATGGAGGTTTGGATATTTCATTACGTGGTTATGTTGATTCGGATATGGCTGGAGATCTGGATGGTAGGAGGAGCACTGCTGGATATATTTTCACAATAGGTGAAATGAAAGTTAGCTAGATTTTGAGATTGCAGAAGGTTGTGGCTTTGTCTACTACAAAGGAAGAGTATGTTATAGCTTCAGAGGCTAGCAAGGAGATGATATGGATGAGTAGGTTCATGGAAGAGTTGGGAAAGGAGAAAAGTGATTGTAAACTGTTTAGTGACATTCAAAGTGTAATTCATTTAGCAAAGAACTCAACATTTCATTTGAGAACAAAACACATTCAATTGAGGTATCACTTCATATGGCAGGTATTGGAGGATGGACAATTGAATCTGAAAAAGATTCATATGAGCAAGAACCTGTGGATATGCTAACGAAGCCATTAGAAAAGGAGAAGTTGGAGCTACACTCCACTTCTATTGGTCTTCGAGTTTGAGACTTGAAGAGGAAGAAACAAAGCCAAGGAAGGATCCAAGAATGACATTATATAGGTATGGTGCAGTAATTAAACTTCAAGTGGGAGATTGTTGAGTTGTGGAGCTCAATTACTTCATTTTAGCATGTAATTGGAACTTGTTGGAAAACACAGTAACCGACATCGGTTAAGGGTAGACCAGCATCGGTCAAGGAAGACCGACATCGGTCAAGGGAAAGTAGGAACCGATGACGGTTAGGCAGAACCAGCATCGGTTACCTATGCGATGAAGTTTTAATTAACTCTCAAGAATTATATCTATTTTTAGCATTAAAATAGATTTATTGATTGTAATTGCATGGCTAAGTGCCCTAAGTCTATAAACGACTATATAAGCACAAAAGCTAGGGTTTAGAAGTAATGAGATCAACAGAATTAGAAAACTTGAAAAAGGTTGGTGAGAGATAATTCTTGGTGGTAGAGAAAAATATTGAAGGAAGAAAGTACTGAACATCTGAGAGGTGTGGAAGATTGTAAATCTTCATTGTATATCTTTTCAAAGCTTTGGATAATAGATTGGATTGTTTCTTGGTGGGATAGCCAACACTTTGGATGAACCACGTTAAATGCGGTGTTGATTTATGTCTCTTGTTTTGTATATTTCTTCGGTAGAATATCTGCTTTTATTTGCATGTATGCTTAGATCGATATATTGTCTATACAACCTGGTGTGCTAACCCCAACAACTCTTTTCCTAAACTCATTGATTTCATAAATCATACACATCATTCATTTTGTTTACATAATATCAATAATTTGGAAATTAAAATCACCCTCACCTTTCAATCACATCATGCCTAACATCTAAAATTCATAATATTTACATTTTCTCATACCGAAAATGTCTAACATTTCAACAATATCAATAATCTCAAAACTAAACCAAATCACATTTTCATAACAACAATACCTAGGAACTATTTTGACTCCAACATGCCTAGCCAATCTAGACTCCACCATGGCTAGACAACCTAGACTCCACCATGCCTAAACAACCTAGACTCCACCATGCCTAGATAACCTAGACTCCACCATGCCTAGACAACCTGACTCCACCATGCCTAGACAACCTAGACTTCACCATGCATGGACAACTTGAATCCATCATGCCTAGACAACCTGACTCAACCATGCCTAACTCACCTAGTTTCCATAATAACAATACACTAGAAATAAAACCAAGTACATCATCTATCCAATCCATCATCAACTATATAAAGGGAATGTCGTGTATTAATACATATATACACATGTATGAATAATAAATTATATCTCAAAATCTCATATACAATCTCACATCTTCGGCACATAGGTCGGTATATATATCAAAACATCAAAATCAATACATCTTATCATGTATCAAAACCATATCGGGCCCTCACCCTCACTATCACCTCCACCTCGCCTAGTCCCTTCCTCCTCCAGCTACGTCATCATCTCCCCACCCACGGTTGGTCCGGCCCTGTGAACTGGTAACCTCACCTTAACCCTATCCATGGGGTCAACGCCCCTGTCGTGCTGCTAGGAACTATGAGTCGAGACTTGGTTCTCTCACTTACGGCCTATTGAGCTTATACTCAGCATATGACATCGATGTATACCGGCCTCTAGTAACCAATCCTAGTAATATTTGGCCTCAAACATGACATCCTTGTATGTAGTCATGGCTATAACTCCGAGGTGGGGCCATAGCCAATGTTGTCAAGTTGTACTCGGTACCTTTAATTGTCCCTATACATGTACATATCCATGTACTTGTGCCGGAACATGTACCTATGTCGGAACCTCGCACCCGAGACTATGCACTTTGCTAGTTGTGCTGTAAGGTGGCCACTGTGCTGAAGGGTGGAAACATGTGCATGTAAGCCTACCACTTTTCCACCATCTCCGTCATGTGCCTAAAGCCTATCACTTGTCCACCATCCCTAGCCTGTGCCTAAACTAGTTGTGCCTGAAGGGTGGTAACCTATGTCTGTAAAGCAACCACCTGTCCTCCATCATGTGCCTATGCTAGATGGGCATGTAGTGTAGACATCTATGCATATAAACCAGCTACTCGCCCTTAGAGAGTCATCACTTGAGCATGTGATTGTGTCAACTATAGCTGTAAAGTTGCTACCTTACCCTATAATTGATCCCTCTGCACTATCACAGTGGCCACATCCAGTTGTCCGGGTCTCGGAGGTGCCACCCGTAGGCGCGCCACCCACCATGTCGGTATACATATGTGGTGCTTGCATCATTAATCCGTCGGTCTACCACCTACTCCTCCTACCCTGTGGGATCACTTGGATGTGGTGTAGACATAGGTCTCTCCACGCCATCTCTATGGTATCGTGGAAATGGTGTGGGCACGTCATATTATAGCTCAAATTTTCATCTAACCATGACCACCTTTGGTATCATCTAGTGAACCCTGGTACGTAGCCCTAATATCCATCTTAGTAACTGCATCCCCTCCAAATCCTCATCCATACCTCTATACGAAGGAAAACCCACATATGGTCTTCACACAATATCTACCACCGATAGGCCATCCAACAATCGCTTGTAGTATGTAACATCATACGTGGCCCTAGCCACCCTCGATTGTGCCCTAAATGGCACCCATCTCCTAAAATCCACTCTGTAAAAACCCCCTGAACCATTCCTATCATGGTAATCCAAACACACAACACGCACACACACACATATGATGTGCTCATATGCCCAACAATGTAACAAATACGTACAACACATACCAAACCTCATGTACCTCCCATAAGCCCATAACTCCCTATACAGTTGGACTAGGAAAGCTGGTGCTCAAGTAAAACATACCCGCTCCTCGATCATGTCTGTAGCACCACCATCAATGCTCGTGTAAATCTCCCACCCTCAGAATTCGGAAGAGAAAAAGAACATACTACCACCATCATTAGAACAGATAGTATGGTCTCATGCGGATATGTCGCATACATCTCCCCATAACTCAGACTCACATTGTGATTCATCGGCGTGCCCATCGCCTCACCAAATACTACCACTATCGGCTCCATCGATGCCTCAGTTGAAATTGAATACATTGGCTCCCAAAAAATAGGAAGTTGTAGGATCCTATACGCATCCTACAATATGACAGTCATCTCTCCAGTCAGTAAATGAAAGGTATTAGTCGCAGAGTCCCATCTCATTAACGAGAGTGACCATCAAGTTGTGATATCGACCTATATGCCTATAACATCTGATCAAACTAAGCCCAACATATCATATGTGCTCCCACTCATCAACCATCACATTTGACTGCATCGTACCAATATAGGTGGTACTCGGTCTCTCATGGTCAGTTGATCTCTCGCCTGCATCATCCAAACCAACACTGTCAAGTCAAGACCTTCTCACATCACCTATTCCTCAAACCTCAATTGACCTCATACTTAGCCATTTTTTACCAAATCATACCTAAAACCATCAATCATACCTACCCTTCACCTGGTTTCCATACCTACCCTTTACCTATTTCACCTAAAACCCTATTATCTCCATTCTGATACTTACCCACTATCATCAATCATTTCACCTACTTACCTATCACACACCTGCACAATCGTGCCCTACCTACACTCACTTTTCCCTCTTCTACCTACATTAGTCTTCACCTACCCCTACCTCACCTTTTTTTCACTTTCCCAACTAACTCTTTTTAACCCAGTCACTTTTACAATGGTGACATCGTCACCTTGACCGATACTTATCACCTCGACTAGTGTTGTTCACCCTTTAACCGACCGATGCTGGTAAACCAAACCGACATCGCCAACCCTTGGATCGCGTCGGTCACTATTTTGGTGATAAACCAAAACCCCACACCCTCCCATTTCAAAAAAATGACCAAAACCCACTAAAAACCTATCCTACCCCACCCAAATTCAACCTACATTCATTTCCCAACCTATTTAACCTATATTTTCCCTTCCCCACCTCAATTTCACCCATTTTCACCCATATTTTTAAAACAAAACTTACCCCCAAATTCATTCATTTTTAACCCAAATTATTCATTTAAATAAGGTTTGAGGATTGATTCCTACCTCTACTCGACATTGTCATCTCCTCGGTAGTGCCTTGGGTCTCTATGTTGGTGGTCCTCCTGCTCCCTCTCTTGGCTCCGCCATGGCCACGAATCCTCTCCTCTCTCACAACCAATCAAATGGATCCACTCGATCTCATGGGCCCATCCACTGGATGCCAATCACCTCCTCGTAGACTATTGACTCTGCTCACGACTTGGAACTTTCGTTTCCACTTCCACACCTCTCGCTTGTCAATTTCTATAAATGGAAATCAGAAAAATGTATCCATAAAAAGCATATTTTTTCCTTTTTTAGCCCCAAATCGACATGACCAATGTTGGTCAAGTCATGCCCTAGTCAACCGATATCAGTTCACCTCTAACCGACATCGATCACCTACCTTAAACTATATAACCTCAATAATGCTTGTTTTCCCAAAAAGATGTCATTCTTGCACCCATTACCCTTAGTGTTACCTATTAGGTTCTCCCCAAAGCCTTACCAACTTATTCATCTCCCTAATTGCATTTAGGGACATGTTCTTTGCCTATACCTTAGTCGTACTCATGACCCCACCTAAACACCTACGACATGACCCTCTTATTGGATATTCAAATTTGTCACCTTTATACCTTGCGATGACACTATCTCGGCTTATTCAACCTACTAACCTTACCTTGCCTAATGTCGTAATGTTTATCTCGACTGCCCAAACCTATTGTGCTTAACGCACCTAATACCCATTCCTGCACCTCGCCCCATTATGTTTCAGGACCGTATCCTATACCTTGGATACGGAACACATCCACCTTGTTTGGATAAAAACTGATTTTTACATAGGGAGAGTTTTGTATGTTCTTCATCATAGTTCCTTGTTGCATTTTATATGTGTGCATGCGTATGAATGCCCCTACCTACCACCTACAACCAACCTTATAACTGCATGTGCCCATATAGTACCCCCATTTTCAAACACCTACCATATTATCAAACTATTGACCGCTTCTGCCTACAACTTCAACAATTCCTGGTTTGGGGGATCACCTTCACTCCTACATGGGGCAACCACTTCTATTTTTGTCGGAGCATCGCTTACCAATACAAGCTACGTGAAAAGGGGCAAATGTAGACACTCGGTAGTAAAGACAATTTTTCTTGATGGAATCCCGTCAGACCTGAAATATTAACGGAGGAATGTTACGTCAAAGGCTATTGTGTCAACTTTGTTTAGCCCTCCAATGGCGGTCATATCGTAATCGGGTGAAACATTTTTTTTAGAATGGCACGATAAATGTGAATTGGAGTTTTCTATAAATTGTCAATGCAATTAATTTCTTATGTGCCATCCCATGATCCCACTTGGTGAAGTCATTTTACAATGGAAATTTTATCAAAATTAGGTAAAACATTTTTGAGATGCGTGAGAAATATAAATTGAAGTTATCTATATAATCCCATGTCCCATGTGGCTTCCCATCCTATTAAAGTTTTATAGCCTATGGTTATTACGTCGATAGGCATTCACTTTCATAACTAAATGACTCACTTGACACGTAGGAAGGAAATCAACGGTTCAAGTATGTTATCTCGCGTACATGCGAAGAAGCATGGAGGCTATCAACTATGGGTTTTCGGCGATTACTTTCCACGTCTCATCTGTATTATCATGCAACAAAAATGGTAGGTCTGTAAGCCACGTCGGATACATCCTCTCCATGCTCTACTTTGGGTTTTGAAAAGTGCCTAATCGATTGGTGGGTTTTTTGACATGGTTCTATTTTCCCATTCTACTTTTATTTTGTTGTTAAATACATGGGGATTTAGCACAATTCCCATAACGTGATGTTTAAGAACTGTAGATTTGTGCAAGTAAAATTCCAAAAGTCGTTCTATTAGATTTAATGGGGTTTCCTATCTAATTGTGTAACGGGAATGTTTACGTGTAATGTCGGTTGTTGTCTTTAGGTGTGTTGTGCAATCTGATAGAGACTTCATTTAATGCCAAATTAGCTGGTGGGCAGTCCACTAGATTGCTTGATTATTAGTTGCATCACCATCATATTAATGTTGGGCCTCTTTTTATGTGTTTCTATTTTAGAGTGAGATTCAATTGATTACTTAAAATAAATTAAATATTTTTTCCTAATTATATAAATGTTAATTTTGTTTAAATAAATTAATTATGTGAGGGCAGAACTTTGCACTCGTTGCAACTATCCAATAACCTGCTTAATTTACATGTAATTTTTTTTTCTAGCGCTTAGTCATACGGGGCCCAAGAGGGACAGGCTTGAAAGCACACGCTAAAGGGGCGATTACCAAATATGTTCACGACACTAAATTAAAAAAATAAAGTACTACAAATCATTCTTAATATTATATTTTTTTAAAATTTTAACATTTCTAACAAAATTAGATATTATAATTTCTAATAAATAAGATTTATATGTAATAAACAAAATATTTTTATAGTCTTTTTAAAATACAAAATAATGTTATTTATATATCATTAATAAAAAAAAAAATATTATTATATATTTATTTAAATGCATGTATATATTTTATAAATAAATCTATATAAAAATGATGATCGTCTTTAAAGTTTACATGTCCTATAAAACAATTATTTCAAGTATTTTAAGTATTTGATGGTCGAATCATGAAAAATGTCTAGACGATTGTCAAATTTAACCTATAGTGGATATCATATTACCCACTTCATTGATGACATTCTAAAAACACTAATGTCGTGTTACATAAGTTTAAACATCATCTTTCACTCCCAAAATATTGCAATGAATGCACCTTATTACATGCTACTATTGTTGATGTTGACATGCACCCCCAAAAGATTTGAAAATAAAATAAAAAATCTTGCATTGGTGTTCTTTTCTATTAAATTTTTTTGTTTCTATTGTTCTTTGGATGGTATTGCCTTTAGTTGTACCTCCATAACCTTATGCTTTGTGTGGGAAACAAATTTGCACCATGGGTCTTGCCACCACTAGCGCTGACAACAACATCCACATAATCCATCTTCCATTAAGCCTTGATGATTTATTTTTCCTTGTTATGAAATCATG